>CAJHQQ010000221.1:0-284935 GCA_905132885.1 Moricandia moricandioides | reverse complement strand
TTGAGAAACATGATTGAAACCTTTAGTTACATCAATTTTATTGATTATATATATGTTCTTATGGTGAAAGATCACTTGAATCTGATTTAATATATCACAGGTATTCACCTGGCATGTTTACGTGACGTCACTGTCTTAGTCATGACTAAGCATATTTGTTGATCTGTGTTATTGCACGCTGTGTTTTGATCCTTGTTGTGTATTTCTTGGCCAGATACTCAAAAAATAGGGACTAAGGTGCTGGTCTCACTATATGTACGTTGTTTAGAACGATTCTAAGTAAATGGATTTATTATATACAATTTAGTCTTACAAATGTATCGTAGGTTTAATATACGATAAATATGTTTAATTGGTTTAAATATTAAATGTTATTTGAAACTTTTTTATTAATAATGGTGAACACACCACTACCGTATTTTTATGTCGACTTATATATATTAAAGGTCCATAATGGCATTTATGTGATTTCTTTAGTAATGTAGTTCACTCTAATAGGGTTGGGATGAAGAAGTTGTGGTGGTTGATACTTCAACACTAAAACTTAAGTCACAACATAAAAATCTTTATTTTTTTAAAATAATATGGGACTCTATTTTGAATATCATTTAATATATAATAATGGAATCAACTCATTAAAACCATTAGCCCTAATTTAAATGGTTATGGATTGATAACCAGTTCATTAGGTAAATGGTTTGGGTTTATCATACTCCATAATTGGTTTTGTTTGTATGGGTATGGATTTGTTTAAGTTGTTTTATCCATTTTGACACCTATATTCGTAAGTCAAACGTAACAAAAGATGTCTACATATAGTAGACCTCATAAGAAGTTTACCATGTAGATTTATTATGTAGTCTACATTGTGATTTGATCTACTAAATTAATTTTAAAAATGTATATAAATATCTTTTTGAACTTTTTAATTAATCATCAATATAAGGATTAATATGAAGTTTATAAACTAAAATTTTGTATAATTGAACAATTTAAAAGAATATATATTGATTTGATAACTATGTGGTAGACAATGTTTATGGTTTAGCAACAAAATGTTCTAACATGTTATGTCTTTAAGGATTAGATTTTAGATTGAGATTTTTTAATTTAATTTGACTTAAATTTCATATTATTATTGAATAGTTTGTATTTTAAATATTTCGATATTTGATATAATAACTGAGACTTTTTCATTATAAAGCAAGCATTAAAGGTTTGATATTTGTGGTTCAGGATATAGTAGACCTACAATAAAGTCTACTACATTGTATACTTCATAAGAAGCTACAATTTCGTAAATTTTAAACTACTTACAATTTATGTCTCCCTATATAAATGAAATTTACACAGTCTCTCTCCAAAATGGCTGAACAAGTTTCTAAAACTCTCTCACTTCTCTCTAATATTGTCTCACTTCTCTATAAAACTCTTTATTCTCCCCATTCTCTCTAAAACTTTCTCATGTCTTTCTCACAATATTATCTTGTTATTTTAGGTATTATGATTCATGGTTTTCATCTTCTCATTTAGAAATGTAACGTTTAGATCTATAGATTTTAAATGTGTATTTTTATGTTCTGTCTTTCTCACAATATTATCTTGTTTTTGTAGGTATTATCATTCATGATTTTCATCTTTTCCTCTAAAAATGTATAGATGTAAATCTGTATTTATGTACTTATATTCAAATAAAGTTATAGATTCAAACCCTGTGCATTTACTTTCGTATTATATTATCTTATAAATTTTATTCTGAAATATTTTAAGATTTAATAGTATTTTGACATTTCAAAATATGCATAGTTTTTTCAGTTATGAAAATTATCAAATATTATAGAATTCTAATGAAGTCTGCTTATAAGTTAAAGCTAGTACACTGCAAATGACCTCTACTGAACCACAAATTGTAAGGAGACCTCCTTGGAAGTCTAAAAAAATATGAATTTAAATATTTTTTCCCTATGTTATTTTAATACTTTCACTTTATTTTGCAGGTATTTTTTATATGGTTGTTATCTCCTTGTCCCAAAAATATAAGATCTAAATCTATAGATTTTAAATATGTATTTTTTATATATATTTAAATAAAGTTATAGTTTCAAATTCTATGTCTTTGATTTACTATTATTTGATCTTATAAATTATATATTATTTAAATTTTATTTAAATTTATTTTTATATTTTAATGTATATATTTGAGATCTAAAAATTTTCTGATGGAGAAGATTTCAAATGAAGTCTTCTTAAAAGCCAGAGCTTGTAGACTTCACTTGAAGTCTACTAGCTCTGACTTTTAAGCACGCTTTATAAAAATTTACTCAAATATATTTATATTTTATATTTTATATTTTCTCATAATCTTATATTATTTTGAAGATATTATCTTCCAAAGTTTTCAAATCAGCTTCCCAAAAATAAAAGATTTACATTAGTTCATTATTTGGATATTTTGTTTTTATATTGAACTAAATTTATAGATTCATACTCTATGTTTTTGCTTTGCTACAATGTTGACAAAAAAAATATTTTGAAATATTTTTCAGAACAAATTATTTTCAAATTTTCTAAATTTACAATTTTAGATGTAAAAAATTTTTCGTTAGCGTAGACTTCAACTAAAGTCTACTATACCATAAACCTTTAAGTAGACTTAATAAAAAATCTACTAAAATATGATTTAAGTTTTATATCTTTTTCTCATAACTTTATCTTACTTTTCATGTACTATTTTCCAAAACTTCATTTGAGGCAGATTATGAAAAATCAAACACATCCAAAAATATTTTTTAATAAATTGCTTTGTAATTTATCTTTATAAAATATTCATTTGTAAATAATTATTTAATGCAGACTCTATAAACATTTTGTTCACTTTTAGTTGTGCTTCACTTGTAAGATATTATTAATTTTTGTTAGATATCAATTTTTTCACAAGATACTCTAATCAAGCAAAACTTTAAAACATCCATAAGCTAAAACTATAAATAACACACATGTGAGAAGAAGAAAATCTATATAAAATTTCCAAGAAGTATTAGTCTTATTTTTGAGATTTTCAACACAATGTCAACAGAAACAGCAAACTTAAGTATTAGTTTTCTTTTAGTGGAGACTTCTACATAAGTTTGCTGCTAGATTATCACACATCTCATTTTTATCAGAGATTTTTAGTATTGGTTTTATTTTTTAGATTTTGAAAACAATTTCAACGAATAATACGGAGATTTACATATTAGTTTGCATTTGCAGTAGACTACTAAATAAGTCAACAATAAAAAAGTTTATAACTTAATTCTGCACGATAGAAACCAGACGTGTAATAAACGTAATTCAAGACCTAGAAATTCAACATTCATCACATAAACAACATCCAACACAACAATACAACTCATAAGTTCAACACTAACTAAAGACCCACAAATTCAACATATGTTCAACACATAAGACAACTCGAAAGCAATGAGACAACTCAATATTTCAACACATAAGAACAACATCCAAAGAAATAAGACATATCATAAGTTCACACATAACACTAACAAAAGTTTAGACTGAACAATTTTGACGAGTGTGGCCAGGTTTTTTTTCATTGTGAGCAACTATAATCCTTGTGCAGCCTTCGTGGTTTGCTTCCCCTCATCCTAGAAATTTCTAGCCAAGACAACTGCCTCGGCTTCTTTTGCCTAACCCGGACCACGCGTGACAGGTGGAGGAAAGGCATTTATGTCTGTTTGAAGGTTCTTTGTCCTCATTAGGAGCTTCCAAATATTCATCTGTAGGTGATGTGTTTTCACCACCAATTCTCCATATACAACATGTAATTGAATCTTTCCTTGAAAATAAATACAGTTTACAAAATTAGTGAACAAAAAATTTTTGTTTGATAATGATATAAAAGTAGACTTACATTAGCTAATTACATAGTCAAACAAAAAAAGTTAATAGTTTCATAATTATAAAAGATCATCTTTTAAAAATAGTACAAGACCATTAGGATTAACTAACACACACTCTAAAACTAATAATTCTTGAGGATTCATTATGAATAATGCACAAATCCATTTTTTTATAGATTTTTCTATGTAGACTTCATATTCAGTTTACATAATAATAGACTTTCTTTTCAGTTTACGTGTGTAGACTTTGATGTAAGTCTACAATTTGGGTTAGTTTTTCCAATTGCAAAACCCATGGGTTATTATATGTATTTAAAAAATGTTGCGATTTTATATGTGTAAACTTTTTTTTCAGTCTACATTTTGAAAATGTTAGTTTTTGCAATTGACCAAATTCAACCAGGATTTGACTTTCAAAAGTAGATTTCATTTACCGTCCACATTTTATTTTATTTTATTTTTTAGAACATGTTAGTTTTTGCAGTTGAAACAAGTCTGACTTCTACAAGTAGATTGAGATGAACATCTACACATGTGGTAGACTTGACCTGAAGTCTAGTCCCAAATCCGACATGTTAATTTTGCATTTGACCAAAATAAAATAGTAGACGTCATGTACAGTCTACGTTTTTTTTTCTGAGATTAGTAGACTGAATTTGAAGTCTACACTTTTTTTTTGTTTTGGTCAACTGTATAACATTCTAGTCAAATACAAAACTAACATATTAAAGGCAGTGAAATTTTTGGTCAAATGCAAAACTGACATTTTGTAGACTTCTAGAACAATCTACATAATGCAGGACTTTACGATGAAGTCTACAATGAAAAGTCAAAAGTTGTCCGATGTTTGGTCAAATGAAAAACTAACATCTTTTACGTAGACTTCAAGTCTACTTAATTTTTTTTTCAAAGGTTAAGACGCATACTTCTAAGGAAGTCTTTTTACAAAAAAAAATATTTTGGTCAATTGCAAAAGTAATTTATGCGTTCAAAAGTAGGTTGCATCGTAAGTCTACACATATGCGTAGGCATACAAAACAATATACTATCGCGAAACATATCTGAAAAATGATGAAAACCATGTAAATATTTACCTTTTTCCAATGTAAAACTCGTTCTGACCCTGTACCACCTTCCAAGCTCCAAATATGAGTAAAAATGACCACCTTTTTCGACTCACTACTCAATAAACTAAAAGAAAGTTAATTTTATAAAAATGAAAGTTATGAGAATTTTTAGATGAAAATAGAAAGGGAATGAAGATTTGTTGGTTTAGAAAGAGAAAAAGTGGTTACAAATTTAATTGTTGAGCTTTTAAGAACTCAAAAATGGTGGTTCGATAGTGGTTAGGGAAATTGATGATAATGACAATGTTGTAAATAAGAAGAAATGTTTAGGGGCGTAATAGATTTTTTTCCATTTTTGAAATAATTGATAATTAATAATGATAATTTTGTAAATAATTCAAAAACATAAGGAACGTTTGGAACTTTAAAGTGTCAATAGTAATGTCAAAAAAAATATTGGTTTTTGGGTTGACTTGAAATTGTAGGTTGGTTCTGAAAACATTCTTTTTATTTTTGTAAGTATTTACAGTCATACTGTTATATTTTAAATAAAAACTTATGGGAATATTATTCAACTAAAAATCTGTAAGGGAATTTATTGACTAGCAAAAAACAAATTTCCTTATATACCTATAGCTATCATAAGGAAATTTGTGTTGTTTATTATTTACCCAATACAAATATATTTCCTAAAACTACTATTACCTTTAATTAATGTAATGTTATTTACATTTAATTAATTCACCTCTACCATTAAAAGTACTGATGAAATTACAACTAATGTTACGTTCCTTTTCATGAGAATATATTTAGTGTTTTTTAGTGTATTAACATATTTCAATGAAATTTATTAAAAGAATTAATACTTGCTTCGATCTATCAATTTAATTCTATGTGTAATACACTAGGTATTGCACTTGCCACATGAATAGTATATAATATAGAATATGATATTAGGATATTTTATCAAAACTTTCGTCACCAATATTTACACATAATCAACCTTTCTTTTATTCAAAAAAAAAGTCAAATATAACTAACCTGTGATTTAAAAAAATATTTTTTTACCTTATTTACTCTAAAAGTTTAAATTATTCATGAAAATACCTTTATTTTTTTATTGAAAATCCTTACTTTACTCAATAACTAGATTCTGATCCGTGTGGTTGCGAGATATTATATATATATATATATATATATATATATATTTTTTTTTTAAAATTAAAATTTTATTATTTGATGGAATTTAATAAAGATTGGTTTGCAATCCAGATTATAGTTTTTGATTTTCGGTTTGGTTTTGTTTAGATTATAAGATTTCGTTTTTAGTTAAAAATTGTAGTAATAGTTTGATTTTTATAAATTTCGATATGGTTTGGATTTTGTTATTTTTTTTTAATTCAATAACAATGTTAGAAACCCAATAAAGTTTCAAGTTCAATTCGAGTATGTAGATATGAATAGAGATATGAAATTTTCGATCTTCATTATGCTTTAAATAGCTATATTTTATTATATTTTCTGATTTGTATTTTTTTTTGTTTCTGAATATCTATATTATAAATATGTTTAAGAAATTAAGATATATCTGAAAGTTATATACGGAATTAGAAAATATATGCTAATTTCGTATCTCTATTTGATAAAAGTAAACTATATATTCAACAGTTGTAAATTATTTAAGTGCAACAAAACAAAGCTGCTGTTCACTATTCTTTTAAAAGAAAAACTGGAGCTTATGGTCTAATCAAAAAGTTCAGTCGGAGATTAAATTTCGACGATACAAACAAAATCAGAAACATAACCATATAATTTCATTATTTCCTACCGTATAATTAGTATGAAAGCAATCAAGAGGTTATTTTTGTATTACAGTGTTCTAGTTTATAAGGAGATATCCTTTAGTTGCAACCATTTTCTGTTCTGGTTTTAAATAGAAACTAATTCCTTTTCTTGAACGAATTGATGTAATATGAAAACTATGATTAATAATGTTCTCATTTAACCAAAAAAATCCATCGTCATATTCTGGTCACATATTTGTTTGAAATCTTATCTTCAGTTTGCTAAGGAGATTTTAGATTTGAATTCTTTCAAAATCTTACCAGAGTTAGGGTATATCTTATAACATCTATGAACATTTTATCTAAAAGAGGTAAAAATACAACCGTCGTTAATGAAGTCACCTCGGAGCTTAATCGGGTTATAACCAAGCTCTAGCTTGCACTATAGAACCCTAATTTCTAAGATTGAGGTGATCAAGTTAAACTTAGCATTAAGAGCAACTTAAACACAGAACCAAGAAGATTATCCTAACAATTTTATAAAATCAACAAGACATTAGTACCATTGAAGAACCTTAAATCTAACAATAAGTTACTCATACATAACAATAAAGAACATGATTAAAGTTTGAATAAATTGCATATAATAAAATGAGTAAAAAGATAAGGAGTGCAAGATCTTCTTTGTAACGATGATCATATATCTCTCTCCAATGGATGTAACAAGGTGTTCCAACTCTCAACTCTAAAACTTGTGTGTAACTTAGAAGACAACTCTCTCTTAGGTCTTTTAGGCTTCGCTTAAAATTAAGATATAAACCTTAATAAATAGTCTAAATTTTGGCCAAGGACTTGTCTTGCAAATGATGGAACTTATGGGTAAAACTTTTAATTTTTCAAGCCTTTCATTAACCTCGCAGTTGACTTGTCTGTCGATCAACGCATAGTGTGTGACGTTGATTGATGGTTCACACATACAATGGATTTGACTCTGAATTTTTGTCCGAGCATCCAAAGTACTCTAAAATGTCCTAAAAGCTCCAATTGCTTTCAATGAGTGCCTAGATCTGTAAATACTCTAAAACAGTACCAATTGCATATAAAATACTCTAAAACTCTATATATCAAGGGAATAATAGGTAAAATCCATGACATATCAACTCTCCCAGACTTAACCTTTTGTTTGTACTCAAGTAGACAAAGCCTATGAAAGAGGTTTTGAAAAGCGGAGACTCACATAATGTCTAAGAATAGCTGTCACCCTACTTTGTTGCAACCACATGCTAATAATGTAAATATGGAAATATGCTACTAACTAACTATATGTAAATGTAAATATGCTAGATCTAGGGTTTAAGGCAAGTGGATTATAGAGGATAGAAGCTAAGGGTATTAATCATAGAACTCGATATCTAATGTAAAAGACGACCAATTCTTGATGCGAGTCTAATCTATTGACTTTGTCCAATGTCTCAGCTCTCGCTTGTTGACACGAAATGACCGTCGAAAGATGGAAAAGATCTTGCGTCGATCGATGGTTTTTTGAGTCAAGCTTTATGACCTAATTCGATAGATTCACTAGATTAACTAAATCAACTCTCGTTTGTTTCTAGCAACCTAGCTCTACATGATTAATTTTGGTAGTATTCCATGCTCTCGCTTGCTCCTAGTTATCCTATGATCAGGGTTCTAGTTAGCAACTCTAGAACACAAGCAATAAACACAATTCTATTGATAGATCTAATAATAACCCTAACAATTATATTGTTTGGCTAATTTTTCAATACCATTAATAAACCCTAAATCTAGTTGATAACTACTCAAACATTATCAAAGTAAGAATAATAATCTGAATATAATGCATAGATAAAACGTTGGAGTTCCAATACAAATCTCCCAAAGGAGTTATGAATCTTCTTCCTAAATAGAATACTAAAGAACCTAGCATCGTACGTCTCCATACGTATGCATATGTATGCTTTTCTCATACATAAAGTATCAATATAAAACTCTAAAATCTAGGTCGAAACTCGTCCAAGGGTAAACTTGTAATCTTTTGTCTTGTCTCTAACTTGGGCTTGAAATCAGTTGTCTTCAAATTGGTCATCGATCGATGGCAAGTAGTCAGCATCGATCGATCTTGTTCATATAATATCGGTCGATGTCAAGATAATGCCATTAATCGACGACAGTCTTGTACTTCGACTCTCTCGATGTCAAGATAATGCCGTTGAGCGACGACAGTCTTCAAATTCTCCTCAAAATGCTCCAAAAGCTCCAAGTATCTCCATATATATCCAAAACGTATCTGATCCTGTAAAGACCTTTAAACATGGCCTAGACACACATAATAAACCCTAAATAGAGTCTATAACATGGCCTAGAACTGGTAATAAATAGGCTATATCATCTAGGAACAATTTTAAAAGTTTCATTCTTATCAAGTGAAACCTTTCTTCTACCATAACTTGCTTCCACTTCTTCCAGTTTCTGCTTTTCTTTGCCTCAGCTATTGTTCTTGGTCTGTCTAGTTCAATGATACTAGCACACGACAAAGCATATGTTATGACTGAATCACCATCTTCGTATCTTGATGGGGTTCTGATTACCCTCCGATCTCTATCTCTGGCTAGCACATAATCATTAGGTCTAGGTATTCTGTCTGTTCCAAGCTTTCTTCCTCGGATTCTTCATCCTTTTCAGACTCACTTGAAGACTCTGGGCGTTCTTGTACTGAATCAGCTCCACCTTGACCAGAAGAGCTTGCGGTTTCAGAATCATCTCTACCTTGACTAGTGCTTGGTGTATAAGTACCCTGAGTTGATGGTCCTTGTATTAGTTTAGTTCTGAAAGTCACTTTCTTTGTTTTCTTAGGCTTTTCAACCTTCTGCTACGAATCATGATAGAAGTTATCCTCATCAAATACCACATTTATGCTGTTAGACCACTTGCTATCATCTGGTATCCATACTCTATAACCTTTGACTTCTTGAGGATATCCTAAGAATATGCCCTTAACAGCTCTAGGACTCATCTTGTCTTGTATTATGTGAACATATGCCACGCATCCAAACTGTCTCCAGTGACTGTAATCAACCTTAGAACCTGTCCATAATTCTTCTGATATTTGAGACTTAAGTGACGCATTAGGACATCAATTTATAAGATAAACAGCAATACAAGCAACTTTAGCCCAAAACAATTTTTTTAATCCTCACTCTGCCAGCATGCATCTATCTTATCAGTTATATTCCGATTCATTCTTTCTTCCACCCCATTATGTTGTGGGGTGTAAATACAAATTTTGTGCCTTTTAATTCCAGAATCCCCACATAACTTTTCCATCTTGATATTACATAACTCGAGACCATTATCTGTTCGAAGATATTTCAACTTCTTCTTTTTAATGTTTTCCACAAAAAACTTCCATTCTGAGAAATTATCAAATACCTCATATTTGCTTCTCAAAAATCTAATACATAATTTTCTAGAGTAGTCATCAATGAATGTAAAAAAACCCACATCCTGGTAAGCTAGGTTCATTAGAAATTGAGCCCCAAAGATCTATGAATATATTTCCTTTGATGTGTCTCTGCCTTCAGGGAAATTTTGCTTATGAGCCTTATTAAAAAACACATTTTCCACACAAATCCAATGTATGCACTTCTTTGGAGTTCAAATATTCTTCTTTAAGCAGAAGATTCATGTTCTTTAAGCTCATGTTACCCAACCGGGAATGCCATATGTTTGTATGGTTTGTTTCTGTTCGAACCACAGCTACTTCACCTTTAATAATAGATCATTCTAGATAATATAATCCATCTTGATATTTTTCCAGATAATACTTTCTTTCCCTCTCGATAGAAGGTGATACTGAAGTACTCTCCCTCATATTTGCAGCCATTCTTCTCTAACTGACTGTAAGAGATTAGGCTTCTTCCCATAGAGGGCATATATCTCACATCGCTTAAGATAACTGGAACACCATCCGAATTTATGATCACTATTTTTCCAGTTCCTTTGACTTCACATTTGGTGTTATTGCCCATTAAGAATATCTCCATCGATCTCTTTGAAGTCAGATAACACTTCCCTGTCAGTAGTAATATGAAATGTGCAGCCTGAATCCATAACCCATTCCTTCATAGGATCTTGAATGCTTGTTGTTAGTACCATAGGTTGCTCTTTTTCCCAAGCTACATTAGTTAATTCATTTGATTTCAAGTTCTTCTTATCTGGACAATCTCGCTTGTAATGACCCTCTTTACCGCATGTCCAGCATTCCATGGTTTTTTGTGGTCCTCTTGGTCTTGATTTCGATATATTGTTCTTGATCTTGGATCTCCCTTTCCATTAGTTGTGTTTTTAGTCTCAGACTTTCCTCTTCCTACTATCAATCCTTTTGCATTTGATCTTGCCCTACCGATCATCCCATCTTCTTTTAGTTCAACTTCTTTAGCGTATGCAGATGTAGTAACCTCCTGCAAAGTTAGTGTCTCCTTACCATTGCCGTACTTGAGAGTGTGCACTAGGGAATCAAAATGTTTCAGCAAGCTTGACATAACCTGTGTAGCTTGATCTTCATCACTAACCGTGATATTTAAGTTTTCAAAATCATCTACTAACCTCAATAATACATCAAGATTTTCTTCTATACTCCGATGCTCATCCATTCTGAAGCTTGCAAACCTTTGCTTTAAATAGATTCTGTTTGGTAAGGCCTTAGTTTGATAATCCTTTTCCAGTTTCTTCCAAACCCCTAGAGCAGTGGTATGTTTCATAACCTTTCGCAGGACTAGGTTACTTGAATTTCCACATGCCAAAATCTCATTTCCCATCAAACTTCTCAACCTAAATTTTAACCTGAGTGTTCTGCATGATTTTCAACTTAACTGTGAGAATACCATCAGCCAAAGAAGAGATTTTTTACACACCAACAGCAGATAAGAAACTGAGATACCATTTCACTTGCTTGTCCTGCTGTTCTGATACCATTTGTAAGGTTTATTAGCGGATTGATTAACCTAAACCTTAGTTGCTTATATAGATTTTTTTATCCAACACTTGATCAATTAACCTTGACACGTTTTGTTTGTTTATTTTTTAAGAGACAAGAGACAACACTTTGGTTACCCAATTCTCTTGTGGTACGTCTGGGGAAGAACTACACTTCCAAGTTTCACTATCTCAAAGTATAAAGGAGTTAATCCAAAGAGATAATGAACTCAAGCTTCTATACCACCAAAGCTCAAGCTATAACAACTACTACCGAGTTCTTCTTCCCTTCAGATCTTCAACAACTACAAGTAAAGCTCAAATAACCTCTTGACCTTGACTATATTGCTGCAACCTGATACCAACAATCTGCAATATGTTTCCCATAATGTACAAGGTATCTGAAAATCTCTTTATACTTGGTTCAATCGTAAACCTAGCATACTTGGGCTTCATCACACTTGACTACACAAGAGGTCCATTACGTTTGTGTGCTCGTATTTGGGCTTCAAACGAGCTTGTCCCAACACACGGAGTTGAGACAGTCATCTCTACAACATCCCATGACCTGTGCGGCTGCCCGTCATGTTCATGTTCTAAACAAACTATCTGATCAGGTCTATGACATTAATCCCTGTCGTCCGTAATCAATCGTTGGCTTCACACCGAAGCTATGTATAAGGAGAAAGGAGAGGGATTCCAAAGGACTTCACCGCATTAGATGCAGGAGTTACAGACAGGGAAACAAACGAAAGATGAAGTGGAAGAGTCAATAGAAGACGGTGGTATTCTTTTGCACTCTTATGAGAATGGAGTGTATAACATATGGCCTCATTTGAAAATAGTATAATAGCTCATTAACAATTATCAGCGAGAAACATCTAAATGAAATTAAAAACATGATGACATGTGTCTAAAAATGTCATATGCAATGCTGAGATGACATAATGGAAAGGGACTAAAGTCTACTTTATTAGTATAGATAGATAATATAAAATTGCGGATCATTTTGTTAATCTGTTAAATAAATTTAATAAAATAATTGTATAATGTTTAGTGTTATATATTTTAAATTTTATATTAAGTTTATTTATATACCTGATAAACATTGTGATTCGGATCTGTCCGTGCACACATAATTTTCAATTTTTATTGATATATTAAACTAACATAAAATAAGTATTCAAACATTTGTTAAAATTTTGGTATTTTATATAATGAACATTTTGTTTACAAAAAGATTTAATGAATAGTTATATTTGACTAATATATAATCGAAAAGTTATACTCAGAGCACTTTCTTATATATTATATTATATTAATAAATTTACCTTCTCCAATTTTTTTTATATTTTAAGGTTTGGTATTATATGCAATTTTAATAATATTAGACAGTATGTAAAATCGGGGTATATAGAATATATACAAATATTTGTATATTTAACATTGTGTAAAATCTTAGGAAAATTATAAATTGTGTAAAGTCCTTAATGTTGTAAACCATTTGGTGTGGATGCAATAACCATGCACGGAAATGAAGATAAAGACACAAGGGTTTATGGCCGAATGGATAAGTCTTTGGGCGAGTATGGATAAGCCTTATCCTAGTGAGTTTATGTTTATCTATTCCTAAACCTATGGGGATTATATTTTGTAGTTATCCTTATCTATGTTGTAGTTATCTATTCATAAATCCCTATATATAAAGGGCACATGATGTACTCGATATTTATACACATTCAGAATCAATAAGACATACAATTCCCCCATACATTTATAACACGTTATCAGCATGATCGTTCTAAAACCTAAGCTAAGAAACTCGAACAAGGAGACTCAAACTCGTGATAAAAGGATCTCTGCAACAAGTTACAATTTCCTGCAATCAACAAACATCCGATCTACACTTTCTCTCTCTAAGATCCAGCCGCAACAAACCCTAACAGGTAAGACGACACATACACGAACCATCCGGCCAGCCGATATACGCAGGTAAGTCCTTATTGGACATAAAGGAGAATCCGGCCATTCGACACACCCGGGTAAACACACACGACCATAGACGGCCATCCTATACTCCCTGGTAAGTCCACGCGACCCTAAAACACCACCCAATACAACTGGTACACACGGGTAAGTTCACATCGAACAACAAAGGAGCATCCGGCCAAGCAATCACCCTGATCCAATCCCAAGCACAATCCGATACCAGATCCATTCAAAGAGAGCCCATCTGTGACAAGATCTAGCAATCCCAAACTCGGTGGTCCATAAAATCGTTTGAAGGTTAAAGGTAACCCTAAACCCTAGTTCACATAAATTCGGATTAGAAAATTGCTAAGTTGCTGGTTAGGATAGAGAACTTCATCCTGATCATCTAGGATTCGAAACCATTGATTGATTGAATGTTTGGCTGATTGTTTAAATTCAAAACACATAGAAACCGGGTGCTAGGTTGCTAATCTATACATGATGAACCCTAATCTAAACACGCCAAACCCTAAGGCCATAATCGGTCACTAAACCTAATAACAACCTAATTAGGTTTGCTAGAAAGAAAAATATGCTTGATTGTTTGATTAATGATTGTTTGAATGCAAATAACATAGAAACTAATTTCTAGACTGATAACCTACACAAGTATGAACCCTAAACCAAATTCGAAACCTAAACCTAATAATAACCAAAATAGGTTTCATAAACGTAACTTGGTTAGGTTTACTAATCAGAACTTGATTAGGTTTAGCAAGTATAACTAAATTAGGTTTATAAGCCGAAAATACATACTTGCTTAAACTGAGGTTATAAGACATGCATCATAATCGTATTGGCCACATGGCATGCACACACATAGAAACCTATTTCTAGGTTATCTTGAATGATCATGAAACTTATTGAATGAATCTAAAACATATAATGATCTAATTACAAATCTATATGAATGTCAGATGTCAAAATTCGAGCCTTCAGACTATGCTGCCCTAAATCTCTCTAGAGATAATTATCTTGAATGGGTAATGAACACTTCAATTGTCCTTAAGTCTCGAGGACTCTGGAAATATGTCATTGATGGCAATAATGAAATTGAAAGTGAAAAGCATAGAGCCATAACGATCATGCACTATCATCTCACTGAATAATTAAGAGATCAATACTTACATATTGAGGACCCTAGTGATCTTTGGACAAAACTAAAGTCCAGATACTCAATGGCAGTACGGAAAAAGGCCATGCATGAATGGAAGATTCGAGGATTTTGAATCCGTGGACGAATATAATACTGCTCTGATGAAAATCGTCTATAGTCTAGAACTATGTGATGAGGTGGTAGCAGATGAGGATTTCTATATAAAACATATTCCACATTCCCTCCGAAAGATGTATTGTTATTATATAAGCCTAAGGGTTTCGCCACTTATAATGATCTATTATCACACCTATTGGCAAATGAGCAAAGAAAGCATAAAATCAAAGATACCATCAGCAGATTTGAAAATCTTCAGAAAAGATACAATGAGATGAGACTTCTCGAAGCCAATGAGGCTAGAAATGATAAAGATAAAACCGATGAAGCCGCATGGAGACATATGGATTGTGAGGCCTGTTTATAAATTGAATAAAGAAAGGAGATTTTGACATCCTGATTTCATATTTTATGTTTTACAACATTATAGCAATAATATGAAGTTGTTATCTTGTTTTATAACGCAAGGATAGTCAATCTAACATAAGGCCACGAAAATAACAAAAGGCATTGCCTAAGGGGCAAAAATTTATTCACCCAATAAGATAGACCCATTGAGTTATAAAGAAGCTATAAAGATTTGAGAATGAATGGTTTCCACATTGAACCAATGGGAAAAGAAAAAAATAGTTTCTTTCAAATTATAAAAATCCTCTAAAGCCTTATAAGAAAATGGTCAAGACTATACCTATGCACTCTACCGATCTAAACTATGCCAAGGATCAGTATGATAAATGCATAAGCAATGGTGGCCTCTATAACCCACGAAAATTACACTTAATGGCATTGACTGGATTAGCCATCCAAATCCAAACATGATGCAAAGAAAGATATTACAAAAGGCACAAAGAGTTATCCCATAAAATCTCACGTTGTGAAACATGTACACAAGGGAAACTCTTTAGGCTCTATTGTCCCATAATGCCATGTGATCATAGTATGTCCATGAGGGGAAGTGAGGACAAATCGTGATCCATGAACATACTACAATCACGTGTGACATGGTCTATAACTATAATGCACTTGGCCGAATTCAGGCCACTACCTAATGCACTTGGTCGAATTCTTTAAAACACAATGGCCACTACCTAATGATTGAGGACACATGAACTTACATGTTTAAGATTAATATGCATCAGGCCATATAAGTGTGCATAGATATTCTCATCTCAAATTAAGGGTCATAATCCAGACACATACATAAACCTTATTAAGAAAATTTGTATATACCACCACAAACATATGTGCCATTTAAGGAACCTCAGAAGAGGATTGAGAATGGGAATATATGTTGGATGAAAATACCCCTTTCTCCCACGATTTTAAATATGTCTTGAGCCAAACATGGGTGATCTTATTAGTGGCCAAGAACACATATTACAAGAGATAAGTAATCTGATCATCCAACATTAAAAGGAGAAAGTTATAAGCTGGTAAAGAGATAAAGAGAAATGAAATAAGAAAATGAGAATAAAAGAAATAGAATATTATTAACCATCATTGTCTTGGCAAGATCCTCGGACTAGAAATATGAATTAAGACGTCCATATGAATATGATTATATGATATAAAAGCTAGCAGAAATAGATGCCAGACACATTGACCCGAAAAGAAAAGAAATGAGTTAAACCAGCTTACACCAACGAATTAGTTGTCCTAGAAGAGTCACAATAAAGTTATATAATAATAGACCAATATGTTCCATAAGATAAAGGAACCTCGGAAGGATAAAGAAAAAGGTGCATAGAAATGACAAATTCCCGAGGTCATAAAAGGAAATCATCCAGACATAGAAAATGGTCGACCATAATATAAGATACCATACATTGGAATTTGGGACGCCAAACTCCATGGTACTTAAGGTGATTTGGGACGCCAAACACCAAGGTATTAAAAGGTCATAAGATTGCAATCAACTATATTATGTCTGAAATAAAATAGAACGCTGAAAAGGGTATCGATATCGATGATATATTTACATATAAGACTGCGCATAAAAAGTAGCACTTAAAATATAAAGCGAGGATCATGAACCTACGTGTGAGTACTCATAAATCATGAATTATAAATCATAAAGATAAGGTTATAATGTTAAAAGAAAAACGTGGGGTTTAAAAGATTTAAATAAAAAAAGAAGATTTAAAGAATCTATAGAAGAGATGGACGTATTGGCCATAGAACGCCATCCGATAAACCAGTGGGTAAATGAGTCCTGTGAGAGTAAAAGAAATCATGAGATATAAGATGAACACCACGTGATCTAAAGGTGTATATATTCCTACTTAAAAGCATTTAAAAAATGGCTTGATTACACAAGGTTACTCACAGAGACCAAGGAACTGATTATAAAATGATATAAGATATGTGGTGGATGCTACTACGATTTGAAAATTATAACGATTTGAAAATGATAACGTATGGATATATATATATATATATATAGAGAGAAAGAAATAATGAGAAATGATGATGTAGTAAGTAATATATTAATCATTGGATAAAGATAATAAAGGTACCATAAAGATGAAAAAAAAAATTCTCGATGAATGGCTTTGTTCCTTAGCTGTTTATGAACTGATGCAAAGCAGCTGCATATAATACAATATGATCGGCCAAATAATACTCAGCAAAGGAGTTCTATAAGAACAATCAAAATCAGTTCATATATTCTTATAAAAAAAAATTCTTTGTGTTTATAATAAACCAACTTAAAGAAAAGTTGATTGGTTCCAAAAGATATAAGTTATCAATTGATTCTTAGACAGGTTATTATCATAATATTTGGATCATAAGATCACATACTATATGGTTTGTGATTGTTCTATAACTCAATATATATACAAGATGGTCGAGGTCGAAGGAATCGACCTGAGTGTAGCCGAACATACGGCTACGGCAACCAACATGATCGAAGTCTCTATAGCCGATCATACGACCATAGTAATCCATAATGGTCGAGAAGGTTAAGGTCGACAAACCAACATGGCGATCATACGGGCAAAGCCCATCCGACCAAGAAAGTTATGGTCGAGGTACGGCCGATCATATGGCAAATGGTCGAGATAATTATGGACGACCATACGAAGATATAAGAACATAACGGTCGAAGAAATAAACAGAATATGGCCATTGTTAAGTAAGAGGTCGTGGTGTATTCACTAAACCACAAGACCCAACCACGAATGCTAAAGTCGTTTGTCATAGATGCCATATAAACAACCATTGATTCAAATGGATGACCATATCTATATCAAATGAATATACTGATTATAACCATGATCCATCAGCATGCATATCAGTATGCATAATTTAAAATATAGCTGATGATAAAGAAAGGTAAAAAAAGGTTATAAAGAACCAATAATAAACATATACTTCGTTATTTATTTACAAAGAACGAAAGATTTAAGTTTGTTTTATACTAACCAAACTAACCAACCCAAATAGGGGTTAATTGGTTTTACTAATACAGGTTTTCAGGTTTTCTATGTTCCATATAATGCAAGATTACAAACATGTTATATATTCACTAATGGCAGAACATCCATTTCATGGAGATCAATGAAATGAACAATGGCAACATCATTCAACAACTCGGAAACATGGCTATCCATGAAGCAAGTAGACAATGCGGTCGATGAATCAAAACGAAGGATCGACCATCACCTATAAACAGGGTGCAACTTACATAGCTCAACTGAAAGAGATAGTACAATCCCTGAAGATGACAATAGATCAACATTTCCGATCATATTGTGGTGTACACGACAACAAAGAAGTTCAAGAAGTGCAAGTACGATCAAGTGATAAGCTCAACCGATTTATTCCTATCAACCTCTACGTTCAGAAGCTAATATACAGAATAGGATTGAAAAACATCCAATGAGGCAGAAAACAGGGGGAGTAATACGTTTGTATTCTTTTTCCTTAACCGTGGTTTTATCCCAAAAGGGTTTACTGGTAAGGTTTTAACGAGGCAACATACCAAACGTATTATGAGCTCTTATGGTTATAACATCCAAGGGGGAGTGTTGTAAACCATTTGGTGTGGATGCAATAACCATGCACAGAAATGAAGATAAGGACAGAAGTGTTTATGGCCGAATGGATAAGTCTTTAGGCGAGTATGGATAAGCCTTATCCTAGTGGGTTTATGTTTATCTATTCCTACACCTATGGGGATTATACTTTGTAGTTATCCTTATCTATGTTGTAGTTATCTATTCATAAGTCCCTATATATAAAGGGCACATGATGTACTCAATTTTTATACACATTCAGAATCAATAAGAAATACAATTCCCCCATACATTTATAACACTCGATCTTGTGGTCAAGTTCTAAGGAGAAGGGTTTGGGATCCTAACACGTTTCAGATTCAATTCACATACTAAGTCACATTATTTTTTAGACACCAACACGGATATGGGTCCATACTTACGGCCCATTTTCATATCCGGAGAGATAGTTTATCCGTGGGTGCACCACCCCTTGAGAATTAGTCCGGGCCTTTCCATAGACTCGAGATACTCCAAATTAAAAAGAAAATCCGAAGAAAAATTTGAAAAGAATAATCGTATGCTACAAACTCAAATAGTGAAAAAGATGGAGTTACAAATCGTATGCACATGAATATGTTTCAAATCTTTTTTATGAACGTTGGACCATTTGTTTCCTAATATAAGGCAGAGACTATTAATAAATTCATGTGGAATAAGTTTATGAAAGAGTGTGTATTTAATTTAAAATCTAAAAAAAATAGTTAGATAAAAAATGATTATGTTTTAATAAAAAAGATGGCGTGCATCAATCCACCTTCAACCAAATCATCCATTGCTCGAATATCTGTTACTGAATCCTACAAATCTCTTGAAAGCTTCAAATTTGTATCACTTAAACCTCCAAAATATCACAAAACATAGAACTTGTTTGGTTTCTTATCAGCATTTGCAAACGCAGTGATTGCCTACAATGGTTGTAGGCGTTTGAAAAAACATTGCTTGAAACACTTTTCATCGTTTGGTACCATTCTAAACCTCTTAAAATAAAAAAAGTTAAATCCTTCAAACTTTGTTACCTACCAATTTTGTTTTCAGTCAAAAAAAATAAAATATATTTTATTAAAAATCAACTTCATTTTTACAAATCAGGAAGAATGTCTATAACATTAAAGCATAATTCTCTTAGAATTCTGTCCATTTTCTTTTATAATCATAATTTTGTGCCACTAACATTCAATTTTAATATAATATTAGATACGGATCCGTACTATGCGCGGAAATTATTTCTCAAGACTTTAGAGGTTAATTTTAATCTATATTATAAAATTATAAAATTTGAAATTTATATTTTGAAAAAAAAAAATTTGGATATGATATATTATCTCTACATGTATAGTATTGTTGTGTGTTTTAATATAGTAGATAGAGTGTATATGGTGTTAGTTTTAAATTTAAATGTATGCTCCTATATGTAATTAATTGGTTGGTTTTGTTTGATTATTAATTGTAATGTCTATCCTATTTTTTCATACAACTAAAGAATTGTTTAAAGTGCATATTTTTAATGTATTTTATACAAAAATATTTATTGAAAATAATTTTTATATTCAATAGTTTTAGGTGTCAAAATATTAGTTTTAATGCTTACAACTGTTTGGAGAAACTGTAGGACCATGATTTCTACGATATGGCAAACTGAATAATTTGTTTATAGAATGATAAAAACATAAATAAAATATACAATACTTGATACCAAAATATGATGAACAAAGAATGATTTCGTGTGGAGGCGAGACACTCTTTCCTTAATTCTTAAATTGCCCGCAGTGTGACGGTGTTTGCGCAATCAGAATCCCAGGATACAACCACACTTCGACTATTCCTGCATCACTCAGAATAGAAGCTAACGAACTTATTTCTGTGTTGTACTCTCAGACAAAAGAAAAAAAATACTAGCATAACTATTCTAAATGGGAGAGAGTAAACTTTTGTTGTTGAATGTGCATATTTTCTATAATGCTAACAAGCATTTATATAGAAAAAAATAATGAGAAGCACGAAGTTCATTTTCAACAAAGAAATGAAACTTCAATGGTGAAATAAAAAAGAGAATAATTCTTGTCAATTATTATGTGAATTTATTCAACATTTTGACCAAGAAATTAAAGAATAAAATTATTATTGTTTGACCAATTCAAACAAATAATATATTTTAAAATAGATTTCTTTTTATATTTTATCAATATAAAAGATCAACATATATTTGGTTTATAAGATTAAACCCCAAATCCAATCAAATATCCAATGTATGTATTTGCTACTTTGTACAAATTTCTCAAATCACACACATTGGACCTCCATTTCTCATTCAAATAAAACTCATTTTTGACATATGAATATATTATTCATCATGTTCAAAAAATAGTTCCAACAATCCCCCACATGAATAGAAATGACTCTAAACACTAGACGACTCAATAGACTTGACCTCCTAGACAAGACTCGACAAAGACTCAACTAAGGACTTTTGAGAGTACAAACGAAAAATCCACTGCATGATGAGTTGGTAGCATTTTTCAGCCTTGAACCAGTCATTGTTAATAGCTATCGGATTTACTCGGCCAGATGGTGAACATGATGTCTTGAACCACCCGGGCTTTGATGTAAACCTAGACAATAACTATAACACAGTTTCATTCTCTCACAGAAATAGATTCTCTGTTGTGTTCATTTTGGCCGTGAACAGTCCTGGTTAATCATGAGTGAACTTGGAGAATATAGCCTTTCTTTCATTCTCCTAGAAACGGCCCCATTTCACACTCACAAGGTGATTTGCCATTAGTTTTGTTTAAAGGAGTATCATGTACTACTCTATTCATATCTCAAAACTATGGACACAAATCATTAAAAGCAAATGCTTATCCTCTATTCCTTACATGTAGCACTGTTTAATCATCCTAGGAACTGGGTATAGACCGAAGTCTTACAGTGCTTTGGGCAGATTTAGTTTGACTTAGTTGTCTCCTTGAACCTATTTCTTGGGATCTCCAGTCATTTAGGTAGAGTTACCGCCAAACCTCATCTTAATTCACAGGCATTAACCCATTCCTCTTGATGATATAACAATATGATCTCATGACACACCTTTAATATAAGGATCCTAGGTTGTCATCATAATGAACATAATCTCTTGAGATTAGTCGAGATCAATTGTTTAATGATTTTTGTCATCTTTTTTCAAGATACAATTAATCATTATATACAAAACTCAATGCATGGCATTAGTTTTTTTTTAATTATATTGTGATAATTATCACTACGTTCATGTGGCCTCTTGCCAAAGATTTTATATGGTAAGCAAAGCTTCCCCCACATCTCTTGAGATAACTCAAAATATGCATATTTACATTTAACATCTCTTAAGAGTTTAGAAATGTTGATCTACAACTCTTTTGGATTTAAATGAATAAATAGCAATTTCAAAATTATTACAACTTTTTTTTTCAGTCTTAGAAATTCACATTTTATATACAACTATTTTCATAGTTCTCTCAAGTCGATTTATAAATCCAACTTGTATGTTTTGAATTTCTTTCAAAAACATTATTTTGCTTTTTAGCAAATATACATATCATTACATGATATTATTTGTGGCATCAAAAGCACTACTCTCTTTGGTTATTTTCAACCATATTGACTTTAGAAACTACAATATACATGTCAGTTTCAGTCATATTAATATGATACTTCTTATTTTTTTCATAGTCAATCTTTATATGGCTCGCGTTAAAGCATTGACGAAATATGAATGTTTTGATCAATATCAACAACATTATATTATCTATGGCAAATGATTCATATGTGGCAGACCTCTCCCAAACTTAATTTGGGGCGTCGACTCACGAATCCATTCCATTTATTCCATTTGATATCTTAATATCAAAATGGTTATAACATTTTTTTTTTACAAAAATATTTAAACTCGATTCACCATTAGATTAAAACCAGAACTCCACCGATCAATTTACTAGTGTTATCTCCATCAGCTATAAAAAAATTATTTATAACCTTGCATAAAAAAAATATTATTAGTGACAATTCATAAATGAATTAATGACATTTGACCCATACATATATTTGCAACATGGTCAATTAGTTTCTCACAAATAAAACATAAATGCAAATGTAAGCCATAAAATTAAAACATGAGTTTTAAGAAACCAATAAATCAAGTCAAAGCATTAATACATATATTTGACTAATAACAATTTCTTTTAATTACTTTTCTAGGCAGCTAAATAGCATTCTTTCCAAAAGACGAAATAATATGGATCAACAATGAAGTGAATATCATGTGCAAGATAAATGATTGGTAAAATAAAACAAACATCAACCAATAATTATTCTAACAGATTTCAGCTACGTAAATATCCACCATAACCAATAAACAAATGCAACACAAATACCAATAGATCTGAAAAATCAGAACAACTTTCTGATACTTGTTTTTGATACCTGATCTTATCAAAAAATAACAAATAATCAGTTTTTCGTTAGTGTAATAACGAAAATTTAAGAATTAAGATTGTAGGACCATGATTTCTACGATATGGCAAACTGAATAATTTGTTTATAGAATGATAAAAACATAAATAAAATATACAATACTTGATACCAAAATATGATGAACAAAGAATGATTTCGTGTGGAGGCGAGACACTCTTTCCTTAATTCTTAAATTGCCCGCAGTGTGACGGTGTTTGCGCAATCAGAATCCTAGGATACAACCACACTTCGACTATTCCTGCATCACTCAGAATAGAAGCTAACGAACTTATTTCTGTGTTGTACTCTCAGACAAAAGAAAAAAAATACTAGCATAACTATTCTAAATGGGAGAGAGTAAACTTTTGTTGTTGAATGTGCATATTTTCTATAATGCTAACAAGCATTTATATAGAAAAAAAATAATGAGAAGCACAAAGTTCATTTTCAACAAAGAAATGAAACTTCCATGGTGCACTAATGGAGAGTTTAATTCTTGTCAATTATTATGTGAATTTATTCCACATTTTGACCAAGAAATTAAAGAATAAAATTATTATTGTTTGACCAATTCAAACAAATAATATATTTTAAAATAGATTTCTTTTTTATATTTTATCAATATAAAAGATCAACATATATTTGGTTTATAAGATTAAACCCCAAATCCAATCAAATATCCAATGTATGTATTTGCTACTTTGTACAAATTTCTCAAATCACACACATTGGACCTCCATTTCTCATTCAAATAAAACTCATTTTTGACATATGAATATATTATTCATCATGTTCAAAAAATAGTTCCAACAGAAACAACAAAATTGGAGAAGTATAATATGTCGATTATTCTATGCATATCTCTTGGTCATCTTGTGATGATTATGAAGAATAAGAAGAACAAAGACATAGTCGACATGGAACATACAAAGATAAGTTCTTATACTAAAAATGTTAGAGATGAAGTATAATGTGTAAGATTAACTTTTATGATTTCTATTATGAAATTTAACCAAGACCAAAATTTAGATTTATAATTAATTCAACCCTAATAACTTTCTAGAGAGAAGAAAGAAACATACTAACATTTGATCATTTGAAGATTATATAGATTGACTTCTCCTCCCTTAGATCTTTTCCCTTTAGTGATTCTTTGATGAATAAGAATCTAAATCCTTCCATACTCTCATTTGAGATCTTTTCTATTATGTGATTTTTAGAGAGCTTTTGTCATCACCAAATAATGGAAGACACTACCCTTATTTATATTAATAGAAGGGGTGTCATAAACTAACACAACCCTTCACTGATAACCACTACTAACTATATAAATATATAAATCTATATTATATCTTTATGATCATAGGATGAATGAAGGACATTTATAAATTAAGGTAAAGGAGCGGGTATATCAATACACCCAGATTCTAATATCTTTAATCGAAATCAATCCCTCACGGTGTCGTCTTTAATATTAGTATCTAAATTTGTAATATGAACTTAATCTTTATATTGAACAAATAGACACATAGGTCAAATAAGAATATAAAATATTCTTACATTCTCCCACTTGACCTTTGTGTCACCTTAATGGTGTAATATCAACAATGCGTGCTTTTATATCAAGTTCACTGGATCTTTACTAAAATTAGAAATGATCGGATCATGGCGGTTGTATACATTTAATCGGCATAGTTCTTTCCATGTATCACAAACCAATTCTAACTTTGCATTATTCTTACATGAGAAGAACCTTTATTCTCAAAACTTTACTATATTTTATCTTTGGACCTTATGTGTATACACATCCTTTAATAATAACATATTTATTAAATCAGAAACTAACTTTAATTGAATTGCTATGTGTCAAATACTTAATGGGCATTCGATAACTATTATAGCAAGACTTTATCTATAATACCCATGTGTTCTTAAATGGCCATTCGAAGCCTTGGGTGGTAAAGCTTTAGTTTGCGGATCCACTATCATTATATCATTTCTTATGTGCTCCAATGATACTCTATGTTTTTGAACTTCTTCTTTAACAGACAAGTACTTTAACTTAATGTACTTAGCCCCATTCCTATACTTGTCATCTTTTCAAAAGAAGATAACTGCGAAATAATCACCATAAACTCTCAGTGACTTGGCTATAATTAATGTCGACAATCCAAAGGCCTGAGACAAATTTCGCAGCCACTATTCTTGGAATGTGGTCTCAAAGCATGTCACAATTCAGCCTTAATAGTGAAAGTAGCAATGACATACTGCATTCCACTTTCCTTTATATTATTTGCTCAATTAATAGAAACAATGGTCAAACATCGATTTTTACCATCGACGCATGCAGCATAATCTAAATCTGAATATCCAATGACCTTTAAATAATTGGATCTAATTTATGTAAGCATGTTCTCAATGGTCCCTTGTAAATACCAGATGACCTTTCTTTCCAGCTTTCCAGTGGTTCATTCCGGGATTACTTTCATATCGGCCTAACTTTCCAATATCAAACTAATATCAAGCTGAATACATATCCGATATAATTCAAACTCCCAACCACTGAAGTCTAAGGAAATATTTCTATTTTATTTGTGCTCCAATTCATTCTTCAAACATTACATTTTACTAAACTTTCCCCTTCTGAATTGGAGTTATTGCTACTGAGTATTTTTATTTTATTTTTTTAATACTTCTCTAAGATCTTACTGATATATCTTTTATGAGAGAAATTCAACAGTCTTTGTGATCTATCTCGAAAGCTTTCTATTTTCTATTTCAATCACATAAGATGCCTCACTCATATTTTTCATTTCAAATTTCTTAGAGAGATACTTCTTCACATTATGTAACATACCCATGTCATTTGCAGCAAACAAAATATCATCAAAATATAGGACTAAAATCACAAACTTACTCCCACTGATCTTCATGTAGATACATCGACCAACGATGATCTCTACAAAACCATATGATGTGATGGTATAATTAAACTTTATATACCATTGTCGAGAAGCTTGTTTTAGTTCATATATTGACTTTCTCAGCTTACAGACCAAAGTTTCTTTTCATGCGACCACGAAACCTTCTGGTTGGTCCATATATACTTCCTCCTCAAGATCTCAATTCAGAAAGGCAATTTTCACATCCATCTGGTGAAGCTCAAGATCATAATGAACCACCAAACCTAAAACAATTCTAAGAGAGTCCTTCTTTGAAACTGGAGAGAATGTTTCTTTATAGTCAATGCCATCTTTCTGAGTGAAACCTTTAGCAACAAGGCGAGACTTGCGTCTTTCAATTTTACCTTTCGATTCGCATTTAGTCTTACAAACCCATTTACAACCAACGGTTTTGAAATCATCGGGCAACTCTACTAAGTCCCATACATGATTATCACTTATAGATTTCATTTCTTCTTTTGAAGCATCAAACCACTCTTCAGAATTGTCACTTTCCATGGCCATTTTGAATGAGATCGAATCTTCATTCATACTTAAGTCACATTCATTTTCAATAGTATAAACCATATAATCGTTTAAAATGGTAGATCTTCTTTCTCTTCCAGATCGCCTTATAGGTATTTGTGGTTCACTATTCTCTTCTTGAATTATGACAGGTTCATCAACTGTATTTTCAACTGGTGGAACTGGCATAACATTATGTTGTTCTATTTTGTCATTAAACTCAGATGTAACAATAGGAACAACTACCTCAGGTGGAACTACAGGTGAAGAAACTTCAACCTAAATTTCATAAATGTCCACCTTTCGCGGTTCACCACTCCCACTAGTTTCACCATTTTCAATGAACCTAGAATTACCCGAATCAATTTTTCTCGTACTATGGTTAGGGCAATAAAATGTATATCCCTTTGATTTTTCAGGATAGCCAATGAAAAATCCAATAACAGTCCTAGAATCAAGTTTTTTCTCATGTGGATTATATAGCCTTACTTCTACTAGACAACCCCATACACGTAAATGTCTTAAACTAGATTTCCTTCACGTCCACAATTCATAAGGGGTCTTAGAAACTGCTTTACTAGGAACCCCGTAAGCACATATGTTGCAGTTCTTAATGCATATATCCACAACGAAATGGGTAAAGAGCAATTACTCAACATGCTCCTAACCATCTCTATTAAGGTACGGTTCCGCCTCTCAGCTCCACCATTTTGCTGAGGAGTACCAGGCATAGTGTATTGTGCACAAATGCCTCTACTTTCAAGTAATTTTGCAAATGGACCATGACATTCTCCACTTTCATTGAATTTCCATAAAATTTACCACCTCTATCTGATCTCACTACTTTAACCTTTTTTATCTAACTGCTTTTCCACTTCATCAATGAATACCTCTAGAACATTCAGAGACTTAGACTTTTCATGCAGTAGATATGTATATTCATATCGTGAGTAATCATCAATAAATGTGATGACATATTTTTCGTCACTCCATGAAGGAGCGTCGAAAAGGCCACCATATTTGTGTGTATTAAGAAAAGAAGCTGAGTGCTTATTAGATGTGCTACAATTAATGCATCTACTTTCAAACACCAAGTATTACTAGACATTTTCACAAGATTTCTTTTGTAGCAAACAAAACTTTCAATGTTTACTTTCTTGTCAAAACAACCCTTATTTTTTAGGACAATCTAACTTGAATTATCTCATTTTATTGCAAAAGAAAAAATTCATTTCCTTTCGGATTTGACTTTCGAGTCCTTTCAAGAAAGATTTGTCATTCCTTATATCCTTTCTACTTGAGATTATTTTAATGCTACTAGCACTTCCAAGACCAACACGGTTAGCAACTTTGTATTTCATATTTCTTAATCCTCCTCCTCTTGAAACACATAGCATTTAGTTTTCTAATGTTCCATTATCTTTATTGTTGTTGTAATTCACCTGGAACTGACTAAACTCAAGAGGTACAAAGTTCATGATGAATTAGACCCATGGGCTGCACATGAACCTCAATTTTCAAGGTCTTTAACTTTGCTGTCAGATTAGACCTTTGCATCACATGATCATGGATTGGATGAGAACAGTCAAACATTTGCGTAGTTAGCTCATTTATGAGACTTCCTACAATCGACTTACAACCAAATCCGACTATAAACACTCCTTAAATCTACTTTATAAATTCCTTCTCAATCTATGCTTTTGGCATCAATGAATTAATATTTTCTACCGTTGTCAACCTCATTAAGTTCAAAGTCATCCTATTGAATTGCTCGCATCTCTTACACACTGAGACTTTTCACATTCGGAGCTATCTTTCGTAATGGTTGAGGGCTCCTCATCATTTAATATGGCAAAGTCCAAAGTCATTACACCCAGTGTAAACCGGATCTTTTTGGACCACTTGTCATAATTGAGTGCACTGAACTTTACCATAGAATTATAAAATGTAACCACATTTGATAAAGCTGCAAACTTTGATACATGCTTACTCTTTACTACTTTGAAATTTTGCTATAGATTCTATACTTAATATAAAATTTTAAGTTTGTATTTAAGCAACTTTTGGGTTATAATTAAACACAAACACTTTTAATGATGCTAAAATATACTTTAATGATTAATCATTTCAAACTCAAGTCAAATAATATCCAACATCGGCATAAATACTATCAACTATAGTAAAAAAAATGACTAATCCTTTGCATATTATTAACTATATTCAGTGACTCACCTTTGGATGATCTCATAGAATATAGAAAATAAAATAATTGATCATTAAAAATTTAATATTATTTATAGCATCTATCTAATCATGATCAATTAAATTATTGTTATTATTAATGTTTGTAAGTAAATAACAAGATCACTTTGGTGACTAACAAGTTACAAACTATATAAACATCAACATTTTAATAGGTAAATATCTTAATTTATGTTAATATTTCATACATAATTATGTCTATAATGTGTTAATATTACATAACACAAATTAACTATTAAATATATATATATATATATAATAATTTAAGTTAATAAAATAGGTATATAAAAATGTCCTAAACTATCTGGACATCTAACCAACATACCGGCGACACTATTTTATCACCGGTTCAAATTTCAGCTCTTAAATATGAAATCTACTTGCGTGCAAATTTATTATTGTGGACTTGAAATATTTCATTATGCACAGATTCATATTTTCTTTCTTATTGTGAATGTTCTTAAAGTCACAACTTTTAATAGTAACTTTTCATAATATTACCGCAGTAACCTATCCTTTATCATACGTGTGTGCACATGTCAAATAAAATTTTAGAAAACAACAGATTATGCATGCATGAAGGATATTTATCACTTAATCAAAAGAACATCATTCGTTCATACCTAGATTACTGTTTTCTTGGTTTATCTATGAACCTTCCCACCAATCAACATAAACCAGTTATTTTGCTTAACCTTTTAAATAATTTGATGGCGGTGAACATTTCTGGATACATATATATAATCTAAGCACCCTTTCAAACAAATAACTTTATACAAACTTCACGCATGAACTCCATACTTGTTAAATATACCTTTACTACTTTTCACACATACACCAAGTGTGACTTTCCACAAAAATAAAATCTTACCGCATACACACGAATAAATTAACAATGTAGGCTATGAATCGCACGTTTACTTCTATATATTTTTCTTTTCAAGCCACTATAATTTTTTTTTCACTATAATTTCTGTTATGACTTCTCTTATTGATAGTTAAACACAGTACCATCATTTTCCGGAAAGTTTTTTAGTTAAGGAAAAGGCCAGTGGCTTTAATTCATATAATTAAACTTTCAGTTCTCAGACATGATCAAATGTATTTAAACAATACATATGTTTACGATGTCTGTCCGATTAACGAGAACTTTACGTTTACTATTACGTGGATCATAAACGCTCTTTAAAACGGATAATCCGTATATGTTCATATTTTTTTTCCAAACGCCTAATGGGTGAATTAAACAAATCTAAAATGGCTCTGCTACCGAATGTAAGATTAACTTTTATGATTTCTATTATGAAATCTAACCAAGACCAAAATCTAGACTTATATTTAATTGAACCCTAATGACTTTCTAGAGAGAAGAAAGAAACATAGTAACATTTGATCTATTGAAGATTATGTAGACTCACTTCTCCTCCCTTAGACTTTTTCCCTTTAGTGATTCTTTGATAAATAAGAATCTAAATCCCTCCATACTCTCCTTTGAGATATTTTCTATTATGTGGTTTTTAGAGAGCTTTTGTCATCACCAAATAATGGGAGACACTACCCTTATTTATATTAATAGACAGGATGTCATAAACTAACACAACCCTTCACTAATAACCACTACTAACTATGTAAATACATAAATGTATATTATATCTTTATGATTATAGGATGAATGACATTCATAAATTAAAGTAAAGGAGGGGTATATCAATACACCCGAATTCTAATGTATTTAATCAAGACCAATCCATCACGATGTCGTCTTTAATATTAGAATCTAAATTTGTAATATAAACTTAATCTTTATATTGAACCAATAGACACGTAGGTCAAATAAAATATAAAATATTTTTACATTATGTCAGTAGGGTAAACAAAATCTTGTTTGCAAGAATCATGTATCTTTACACTCTAAAAAACATAAAAATAAACATCAGTAGGATAACTAAATCTATAATATATATTAGAAAATATTAATAAGTTATTCTAACCAAATCATTGGCTAAAATAAATTTTGAAGACCTTCCACCAAACTTAGTTTGTTGCTTCCATGAATGAACTCTTTTTTTTTGGATTCTCCATCCTGATTTGAATGGTTTTAGATCTTTGAGTAGGGTAAAACCTTTGGGAGGAGCCATGAAAAAAGAAGAAAAAAACTGATATTCAATGTGTCCTTAGAGTCCAAATCGTTAGCGTATATATAGTGTTTAGGTTCTAATCATTATAGGGTATACGGTTTTGAAATAATGATCAGGGCCGGCTTAGATAGTGGGACGGCACGTGCCACTGTCCCGGCCCCAGTGATATTCATAAAATTTTACTTTTTATTATTCGATTAAAATAAATTAATTTAAAATTATGTTTATAAACACACAAAATTTGTATATAAAATATAATGTATAACTAAGTTTAGTTTGAAAAATATCCTAAGATAACCCTAAAAAAAAATTTATAACAAAAATAATTTTCAAAATAAAAAATACTAAAATAAGTTTTATTAAAAGGTGTAAATATACATATATACTATTTGGGTTAAATAATATAAATTTAGGGTTTATAGTTATGCTGTAGAGTTTTTGAGTGAGATTTAATAAAAATAAAAAATATATTAAAATTTTGAAACTAAAAGGGTTATTTCGGTAATTTTTTCTTGAGAACTATTTTTGTGATAAACTTTTTAAAATGGTTCTTTGACAGAATTGTCCATTTAGTTTTATATATTTTTAAAGCTAATTTTATTGTAAAATTTTCATCAAAATGTAATAATTTGAATAATTACATGAAAAAGCTATTTCTAACTATTGATTTTTTTTCAAAATGACTAAGAAAAGAATTTGCCAAGGGCCCCAAAAATTGTTGAGCCGGCCCTGATTATGATTATAGTAACTAATTTTTTTTTTTGTTAAGTAAATCGATATCATTATGAACTAAATATTTGCACGTATCTTTACTCTATATATTAGAAGATTTTGTTTGTTGAGGATACTTGCTGAGGCATTCTCTGGACGTAATGGTTATGAAGATGCTAAAGAATATTTTTTCCTCTCCAAACTTAATGAAAAGATATTTTTATAACAAATTTTCAGTTCTTTAAATATCTGGATGTTACCAAAAATTAACCACGCGTTAATACTCGAGTGGTACATGATGTCCCGCAATGACCCTAAGAGTCGTGGATTCGAATCCATCTCCCTCAAATTATCCTAGCATGTGGCATGGCGATAGGGGTAACTAACTCCTCTTGCGAGCAACTGAGTTTGACTGGCGCCGACTGTCTGACCCCTGAAAATGAGTCGGTTGGGTCACAGCCCGTCGGAAATTATCCGGCGGGTCACAGATCAACAAAAAAAATTTAGTGAAAATACTGAAACAAATGTCCTGGTTGTTATGGTATATAACAAAAAAATGTTTATACAAATTTAAAAGATAATATTTATTCGTTTATATGAATATATTGATTTGAATTTGACTAACCAAATTAAAAAAAGAATTATTTGAAACATTTGGACTGGGAAAAATAAACAACAAAAATCGATTATAAAGACTAAGACAGAGGTCCTCTTCTACATCTGCTAATTCATAGAATGAGCTTGAATATGCTCTTGATAGAGGGGAAAACAATTCAACCCCAAAAGCCCGAGATCATTGAATCTCAATATTCTTATGATTCGGTGTGAGATGCAAATTATATTATGATAATGAAAACCTAAAAGATAGAATATATAAATGGTTCGAGAAACCTTGTAAATTTAAGCTCATTTTTGATGAAATCAATCTAGAGATGGACTATCTATCAATTATAATGATGTTTATCAAGATGTTAGTCTAGAATTCTTATGTGATTGATTGATAAGAATTTAGTCTATGAAATCAACCCAAGGATGATTAGTGTATATGAAGAGAAGTCTGTTGCTCTGGTTTTTAGTTAATAACAATGATATGTCGTTGGTATGCAAGAGAAGTGGATGTTTTAGTTTAGAATATTAAGTTAGATTTAATTGTATTTGTTGAAATAGATGCATGTTTAATTTTGAGAAGTTAAATATAAATGTTTATATATATGTTATGTTAGTAAAATAAATGATATTGATGAAGTCTAATGAAATGGTCTAACTATGACTTGTCATTAGTGAATAAAAATAAACCCTAAATTAATAGACTAGATTATTAATTTAAACTAAACAACCAAGTATTCGTATATTTACGTTAACTAATACTTTCCGTATTTTTGTGAACGATAATAATTTTCATTTTTTATGCAAACTATAGTCTTTATTTAATTTTAATATTATTTTTCATTCATATTTTATTTAACTATCAATATGAGTATATACATGGAGTGTTACAAAAAAAAAGAGTATATACATGGAAATTAAAAGAATATTATTTACGATGTCATTTTGTACATAATATTGAAATGCTAATTTTGAGTGTTCATAAATATTAGAAATTTTACCATAAATTAAAATTTAGATCTAAAATAAATAAAAAACCAAACTTATCATACCTTACTAATAACAAAAAGAAACTAATATTTTCTTATCAATAAATTATGTTTTTTCTATTACCATTATTTCAGTTTTTAAATGACATAATAAAAATTTCATCAAAGTCTAACGAATTACGAATTTTCGATTTAAATAATATTAAAAAGTATCATCAGATTTTTTATGGTGGATAACCACACGTTAATGGTCGGGTGGTACATGGCGTCATGCAATGATCCTAAGAGTTGGGATTTGAATCCATTTCCCTCAGTTATTTTATAAAAAAAAATCAAAAATATCATCAGAATTTTTTAAGGCTTTTAAAAGATCCACCGATATTGGATCAAGGGTTAATAGCGAGCTTTTTGAATTTTACCATGTTTTGTCAGATTTTTAATTACTCCTACCAGATTATACACAGGTCATATCTATTCAACCATTGGTCTAGGTCGGAGCAACTATTTTGAAACACAATATAACAATTTTAAAATTATTATTTTTTAATAAAAGTTATAAATTCAATCAAATTTTATGAAAATGGTAAAAAATGTCAGTGATGAGTCAAAATATAGTACTAAGTTAAAATTTAATATTCAAACATTATAATTACACAATATCCATCTATATTATTATTTAACAAGTGAATTTTCTGATTTAGCATGTTCACCATAATTATAAGCTCATTAGTTTTAATATAAACAATTTTATTAGTTTTTCTGTTGATTTATATATATATATATATATATATATATATAGTTTAGTAATACTAAACATATTACGTGTTAATATATTTGATTATATTTAAAATATTTGATAAATGGATATTAATAAATTTTAACGAAGTTATCGTAATTAGATTTATTTTATAATTAGGATTTGTAAATGTTTGTAATGATTTGAATGCCATTGAGATTCTTCTCTACCAACAACTTCAAAAAGCGCTTTGATAACGATAAACGTGAGTTATCGTTATGAATCGATTAGCTGTTCCGAGAAACACCAAATCGAAGCTCACTTGCAAAAGACCCCAAAAATAGAATGATCTTTTCCAGAGGAGAACTGTGAAATGAACTAAAGTTTGTATTGAGATTTTTAGAAGATTACAACTCAATTTTGGAATGAATATCGAAAGAGACGATGACTATGTTTTATATGCTTAACAGAACAGAACAAACAAACTCGACCAATCAAAATAAGATGTGTGTCTCTCTCCGATTGGCTGCATAATTCTGTTAACGTGCCTAATGGCTTTTCCTGTCCTGCCACTCTTTATTCGACACATGTACTTCTTCTACTCTCTATATTTTTCCATGTAACACAACTTCTCTCCTCCGACAACCTTGACCACAAGGTTAGAATCGGAACAATGGAAACTTCTTTTTCATATCAAACAAGTACTTCCATGTAGCTTCCTCTGTTGTTTAATTAGTCCATTGAACCAACACCATTGTAGCAGCTGGCCTTGACGTTGAACCATCTTCCATGCCAAACAAAATTTATGTTCTTTAAGTGTAACATCATGCAATACTGAGCGTAACTGATGTGCTGTAGTCTCTGAACCCACAAATCGTTTCAGTTATGAGACATGAAACACATGATGAATTTTAGAGGTCCTCGGTAATTGCTGTTTATATGCGACCACACCCACCTTATCACTGATCTTATAAGGACCATAATACTTCAATGCTATCTTCTGAGAAGAGAGATTGACCACTAACTGTTGCCTATAGGGTTGTAGCTTCACAAACACACGATCTCCTATCTCAAAAGATCTCTCACTTCGATGTCTATAAGCTACTTGTTTCATGCGGTGTTGAGCTCGAAGTAAATGAAACTTGAGTATAAGCAGCATATCTTCCCTCTCTTATAAACTCTTGGCAACCACTTGCACTCTAGCTTCACCCGGTAAGTAAGGAAGATGAATTGGAGGGGGTTGACCAAAAATAATCTCATAAGGCGTGGTTTGTATTGAGGAATGAAAACTGGTTTTACACACCCAATACTCTGCAAGAGACAACCATGTACTCCATAAATGTGGCTTGTCACTCGTCATACACCTGAGATAGGTTTCTAAACAACGATTCACCACCTCCTTTTGTCCATCACTCTGAGGATGATAAGCAGTTGATAAGTTCAAAGAACAACCTTGTAACTTGAATAGTTCTTGCCAAACTTCGCTAGTGAAAACGGCATCTAGGTCACTGACTGTATATCTTGGCATCCCATGCAATTTGAACACATTATCAAGAAAAACCTAAGCCACAGAAACTGCAGAGTAAGGATGTTTGAAAGCAATGAAGTGTGCAGCTTTACTCAAACGATCGACCATCACCAATATCACAGACTTCCCATCAGAAAGAGGTAACCCATCTAGAAAATCCATCAAAATGTTCATCCATATGTAATATCTCTGCTCCATCTACTCGAGACTATGCATCTGCTACTACATTATCTTTGCCCTGCTTATACTGTATTTCATAGTCAAATTTAAGCAGCTTAGGTAGCCACTGTTGCTGTATTGGTGTGTTAAGCCTCTGCTACAGGAGGTATTTCAAGCTTCGTTGATCAGTTTTGATGACGAAATGGTTAGTTAACAAGTAATGGCACCATTTTTGCACTGCAAAGACCACTGCTAGCAATTCTTTTTCGTACACAGATAAACTCAGTTGATTTCCCTTCAAATACCTACTGATTAACGCCAAATGATGACTCTCTTGCATAAGAACTGCTCCAATGCCTTGACTGCAAGCATCAGTCTCCACCACAAAAGGTTTATCAAACTGCGGAAGGGCTAATACCGGTGTTGAGCACAAAGCATTTTGTAGCTGATCCAATGAAACCTTAGCTTCCTTTTTCCATTTAAAAGAATCTTTCTTTTTAACGCTGTCAAAAGTCTCGCAATAATACCAAAGTCTTTCACAAATCTCCGATAATAGCCCGCCAAACCCAAGAATCCCTCAACTTCTTCAAGTTACTCGGAGTTGTCCATTCGGCTATTGCTTTGATTTTATTTGGATCAGTAGAGACACCTGATGCTTGTCTGAAGTGTCCCAAATATTCAACTTTCGATGTAGCAAACGCGCATTTGCTTCTCTTAGCAAACATCTGATTAGCTCTCATCAACGTGAAGACTACTGTGAGGTGTTTGAAATGATCTTCGAGACAGGAGCTGTAGATGAGAATTTCATCAAAAAATATAAGAACAAACTGCCTCAAACAATCTTTAAACACATCATTCATCCATCCTTGAAATGTTGCAGCCGCATTAGTCAATCCAAACGGCATGACTAGGTATTCATAATGTCCACTATGCGTCTTAAAAGCCGATTTGTGTACATCACCCTCCTCCATTCTTTATTTATGATAACCAGCTCTCAAGTCAATCTTTTAATACACTTCTGATCCTCCTACCTCATCCATCAAGTCATCTATGAGCGGTATAGGGAATCGATCCTTGATATTCATGTTGTTAAGTCTCCTATAGTCCACACAAAGTCTCCAAGTATTATCTTTCTTCTTCACTAATACAACTCGAGATGCATATGGACTTGAATTTGGTTGCACTATCCATGCTTCTAGAAACTCCTTTAACCATCTTATCCACCTCATTTTCCTGATAAACCGCATATCTATAAGGTCTCTGGTTTACAGGTTCTTCTCCCTCTCTTAATAAGATCTTGTGGTTATGGTTTGGTCTCAAAGGAGGTAAACCTTTGGGCTCTGTAAAAATGTCTTCAAACTCGCCTATTAGTTTCGCCATTCGCTTTGCATTGGTGTCTTGTTTTGTGTTAACTCCTAACACACTCAAGCTCAATGGCGTGACCTCATTCTCCTCATATGCAACTTCATATCCGAATCTTGAGTCTTACGCTTCTTTTTGAACTGCACTTCTTGCACTAATCCTGGTTGAATTCCTGTCAACATCATTCTTTGATTTCCCCACTTAAACCTCATTTCCAGTTTCTCGAAATCCCAAGTAATAGGACCGAGCTTTGCTAACCACTGAATCCATAAAACCATATCATGACCTCCAAATGGAATGACCATGAAGTCAGAGAAAAACTGTTTCCCTTGAAACTACCACTGAAAGTTTTATATTTTTCTAGTAGCTGCAATTTTATTGCCATCAGCCACCCCAACTTTTGTTCTCCCTGCTTCCTTCACTTTACATCCCAATAAGTCCGCAATTTTTGGATCAACAAATTTGTGAGTGGATCCTGAGTCAATCAGAACATAGATCGTCTTCTTACCATGGCAACCTCGAACTTTCGTTGTTGTATAATATGTGATACCAGAGATAGCATTAATGGAAATTCGAGCTTGCTCCTTCAAATGATATTTCTCATCATCCTCTTCATGAACTGTCTCGTAAAACACCTCATCCTATTCACACTCCATTGCATACAACTGTGTTTTCTTGTGCTTCAGGTAATGACCCGGAGTTAACTTCTCCTCACAATAATAGCATAATCCTTTAGCTCTCTTATCGCTCATTTCTGCTTGTGACAAGAATGGTTTCATCTTACCCTTTGTTTCTCTTTGCTTTGCAGCTTCTTCTTTGTTCTTACTTACATTCTCCATTCTCCCTGCTATTACTCCTTTCTGTTGATTGTATTGTGGTTTAGTCTGATTCAGGTGCTCTTCACTTCTGTTCTAGGGTGTGCTTTCTCATAGAGTCTCCCTAGAACCAAACATTCACGATTTGAAGTTGGGTGAAACATTCTCACATGTATCTGAGTATCCCATCTCAATCCAGCAAAGTACACACTCAACTGGTACCCTTGTGACATACGTAAGCGTGCTCTAATCAACTCAAACTTTGCATGGTACTCTGCAATTCGCTCAGTCTCCTTCAGTTCATTGAGTTCAGCAATATGATCATCCAATACCTCTTCAAATCTTTCTTTGAGCATATTCCATAACCTCTCCAATTACGTAAGATCAAAGCTTCTTCATCCTCTTGCACGAACGCCTGATGCCAAGCTGATGCTTAACCATCGAACTGCATTGATGCGAAACTAACTTTCAATTCTTCCAGGGTCTCATCAATCAAAAAGAATTGTTCTACGTTCGGAAACCATTCCTGGATACTTCCATCAAATCTAGGAAAATCAATTTTGCCTAGTCTCGTCATATCGTTGTGATTGCGACGATAACCTTGTTGATACATATGGTTACCATCGGTGTCGGCTACTCCATGAACATCGTCTTGCTCCATAGCTGTGCCACTAGTAGAGGCATTGATCGGATTCTTACTTGTCAACATCCTTATCGCCTCCGTCATTTGTCGAACACTCTCCCCTATCTGTGACGTTTTCTCATTATGGATCTCTAGCGCTCTCTCAATCGTGTCAAGTCGCGAATCCTTAGCTCCATCAATGTCACATGCCGCCATGTTCTCGCTAACGCTTGCGATCTCGTTTCCGTCAGCGTTTCATCTCGCAAAATTACTAAATCTGAGGAGACAATGGCTCTGATATCACTGATAACGATAAACGTGAGTTATTGTTATGAATCGATTCGTCATTCCGAGAAACACCAAATCGAAGCTCACTTGCAAAAGATCCCGAAAATAGAACGACCTTTTCCAGAGGAGAACTGTGAAATGAAGTACAAAATGTATTGAGATTTTAAGAAGATTACAAATCAATTTTTGGAATGAATATCGAAAGAGACGATGACTCTTTTTTATATGCTTAACAGAACGAAACAAACTCGACCAATAAATAAGACGCGTGTCTCTCTCCGATTGGCTGCATCATTCTTTTAATGTGCCTAATGGCTTTCCCGTCCTGCCACTCTTTATCCGACACATGTCCTTCTCCGATTGGCTGCATCATTCGTGCCTAACACACTTGATTTGAATCTAAGTTGCCTTAAGATGAATTAATTATTATTAGAAAAGACTTTGATCCAAGATCTAAACCAATTAAACAAAAAGAAGAAAAACAAATTTCAAGACATCAATAATCAATATATAAAGATAGAAGTAGATGATCTAGATATTAATTTAAAATATGTATATAATTTGTTAGTTTAAATGACAATTCTTTAAAAAAAAATACTAAAACGAGTTTTTTCAACAAAACCTCACACAATTAGGAAAATAACCAAAATAGGTTTCATTAAACAAATAAAATACTTATCTACCTTCAATTTGTAGATATATAAATATAAATAATTATTTGAATAAATTTAAAATAAAGCAAACATTAGTATTTCGAATAACATGTTTTCAATTCAACTCATTATTTATATGTTTTTTTGAATTTATATTTTTAAATTTGATTTCAAAATTTTATTTTGAAATTTAATAATTCTTTTTAAACTTATTTAAAAAAAAACTTCTTTTATATTTGAAGTTTTAATTTATTTTATATTTAATTCTAACCCCCACCCCTCCCCCCTAAAACAAATAATTGTCCATTTACCCATTTAATGAAAAAAAATTGGTCATTTTGACCCTTAAGTGTTATCTTTATGATTAAAAAGTGTGTTGTCCTAGGAAATTCCTCTAATTTAAATTTATAGAAATTTAACATTGGGTATATATATTAGTCCGCACAAGGTGTGTGCCTTTACCTGGAATGAATATATTTGATATTTTATAATTGAAATTTACTAATCACATATCATAATTTATATATATATATATATATATATATATATATAAACACTATACAAAAATACTATTCGTAATAGTCCGCACAAGGTGTGTGCCTTTACCTGGAATGAATATATTTGATATTTTATAATTGAAATTTACTAATCACATATCATAATTTATATATATATATATATATATATATACACACTATACAAAAATACTATTGGTAATTTTTAATTAATTGCCAATATATATTTATATATAATTCTTAGTAATTTTTAAATTAATATTAATATTTGCAGAAAACAAATCATTGAAACTTAAGATAATATAATTTGATATTTTGTAATTATGTAATATGTTTTTGGGAGAATTTCAAGTTTACTCTATATGTTGAATCAAAACTCATGTTTACCTTCATCAAAAAGACAATTTCACAAATACCTTCTTGAGACATTTTTCACAAATACATTTTTCATAAAAGAGACAAAAGACTCTTCCACCATTGGTTTATTGATATATAAATGTAAATGATTATTTAAATATATAATGATTTTTTTTATAGTTTTCGAATTATAAATTTTCTAATTTGAAATTTTTATATTTTTAAATATTTTTTTAAATTTTCCTTTTGAAATTCAAAAAATATTTTTGATCTTTTTTAAAATATTTTATTTTAATTTTTAAATATTTATTTATGTATTTATTAAAATTCTAAACCCCACATTCTTAAACCTCACCTTTTAAATATAAACTCTAAGTGCATACTAGTTAACCATAAGATTATAAGTCTCTGTTTAACTATTTAAAACTACAGGTAAATATGGTTAAGTTAAACATGAAAAAGAGTATTAGAAATATGGTAGTTTATCTCATGTTCTTTTAATTGTTAAACCGCTATGACTTGTGAGAGTTAATTACTCATAAGTATAAAAATACATATGGTTGTACCCAATGAACTAGTTATATAAAGTCGTTTATGAAACTCTTGAAATTGCAATCACACCTCATATGTAGATGTTGGGTTCAAACTAGCCATGCCCTTACTATCTATAGATCTATATAGCAGTGCTACTTCTAAGTTTAATGAAAGAAGAAGAAAAATAACCAAGATCATGGGTGTATTTAGGTCTGGGCATTCAGATCGGATTCAGATCAGCTATTTTGGATATTGGGTATTTTGGATTTGCAAAATGGGATCCGATCGGGTATTTCTAAATTTTAGATCAGATTCAGTTCGGTACCTAGCGGATCCGGTTATTTATGGATATGTCCAAAGTAACCGGAAAAAACGGTTCCGGTTTGGATTGTCTTAATTTTACCCGAACATAACCGAATATACTTGTTTCTAATCCGATTTACCGGACTTATTTAGAGTAGGACACAAATAAGAAATCTCAAATACTAAATGAAATAAATCTTAAACAAACTCCAAATAAACAACAACTCTAACATTCCAAACAAAAAAATAATAATCTATCATCCTAAAAAGCTACGAAACTTAAACAAGAGCTGAAAGTTTGAAATAAACTCATAAAAATGTCTAAGAAGAAGATCAACAACATTTGGTCTCTAATCTCATCCACTCCTCTATGTTGCTACACGCATTTCATTTACTTTCTGTAAAAAGTAGCACAATCACAAAAACTCTAGACATTAATAAGAATAATACATGTAAACCTATGTTTAATGCTTTAATGACATAAAAGTCGGATACTTTCAGATAGTTGTTCAAATCTCGGATAATTATCCGATCCGACTCGATACCTGAAAACATAAATGAAAACATATCCAATCGGGTATTTCACCGTATCCGGATCTGTCTGAAACCTGATTTTCGGATCGATACCGGTTTGGATCTTCAGATCCGGGAAATATGCCTAGACCTAGGTGTATTCGTCTTCATTTCTTCAACTTCAGCTGTATATTTTTTTTTTTAAAAAAAATTAAGCTTTATTTACAAATAACGAAGATCAGAGGTACGAAGAGCTCCTTTGCTCTTAGTTATTCTATGCGAAAGTTGAGTACTTAAACATATTGCAACGTTACATTTCTTCTTGCAGAAACTATAAAATGTACATCTTTATCTTTAAGCAAGAAGACTGTACATGCTTTCTCCAATTTACCTTCCTACCGAATTTATAGGAGTTTCAACTAAAAAAAATGAAAAATATTCCAATTCAACTTCTACCATTTATCTTTTCTTTCAGTGAGTGAGTATATTCCCATTTACCATTGGCTCCTTCTGGAGCTGAGCTTCTTCAACAGAAAATTCTTCTGCTTAAACCCCACTTTAATGAATTGAAGCCTCAGTGATTGAGTAGCACGTCATATCATTGATTACACGTTCTAGTTCCGTTTGTGGAGTTCGATCATCTTTGGGGTCAGATGCTCTGGTGAAGAAGAACTGGGACATGACTTAGTGTCATGTTCTTGACCAGATTCATTGCCCTGGAAGCCCCATAACTCTTTAAGTATGGCGTCCCCTTCCTCTGTAAAACAAAGTTAGAAAATAATGTTAAATCTCTCATACTCTAATCAAGGAAACCAAACAAACCAATGGTCTGAATTCAAACCTGGCTTCAATTTCTCAGGATCTGGTAACTCCTTATTTGCGAAAGGAGTACTGCTTTCACCTTTGCTCGATGATTTCTGAAGGTGTAATGGTATTTGTGAGTATGCATTATGCAACTTTTTGTGTAACTCTTCCATCTTTCCAGCCATTTCATCAACTCTGTCCATGTCTATAAGAACCTGAAAGAAACTGATTTATCAAGCACCATACATAGTGTGAACATAAAAGCTTTTGGTCATATTTTGATCTAACCTGAGCGGGATGTTTATGGAATATTGGCGCAAATCTATGCCGGCAATACTCACTAAAAAGCAGAGTGAGAAGAATTAACGGTATGGTGAAACCCGAAGCAACCGTTGATAGCTTTAATCCGAAAAAACCCAAAGCAATTATCTGTGTCAAGATCAGTGAGAAGATTGTTGTGTTATGAAAGATAGGCCAGTATTGTCCACCGCTTTCGTACTTTGTAATATACACGTTAAGTATCTGCAATACAGAAACAACTCCGGTAAGGCTAAGAGAGTATCCAAAAGATCAGATAGAGTTTTCTGACTGAGCATGAGCCTGGCAATACAAGCCCATTATGATTATTTGAATACTTAACTGTGACATTACGTAAGAGATATCAGAGAACGTATGGATTGCAGACTTACCTGATTTTTGTATATTAGATATGCAAGGAAGAAGTAAATCAGCAAAAACGGTAGAATTAGTGGCGCTATGACTGAATTGGTGAAACCCAGGAGCCCAAACAAAAGCAGCCTAGGAATTTCGGTATGGTATGGGAACCTAAGTGTTTCGTATGAGTCATCCTTGTTCTTGGAAACAGCTTTTGCTACCAGATTCCATATAAGAGCCATAGGTTGCATTATTTCACAAGCCAAACTAGCCCAGCCAGATGTGAAACAATAGGTCGTGAAGAAGCCAGCCTGCTTATGTCAATGGTTGAAGCCCTATTTAGAATCATTGAACATTTTTTACATACATATGGCATAGAAAAATATTAAAGCTTCTAGTCAATGTGCGTAAATTCCTCAACTGGCCTAAAGGACAAAGGAGATCGCAGACTCGTAAGGAAGCAGCAGAAGCAGTAGGTGGCCCCATAGGTGATAGAGGTTCTTAACACGATAGCCATGGATCTCCCCAAACTTTTGACATTTTCACCATTACAAACAATCCAGCCCAGCTCTTTTCGTAATACTTCTCGGACAGCTATTATGCTTCTCCAGCCATGAGAGGCCGAAGAAAGAGAGTGGCAGTCTATAAAGGTGGAATTGCAAGCATACTTACCAAGCAGAACTTGAGCCATAGGAGAACTCGGGTCTAGGATAGGCTGCCAACCGATTTTTTGCTAACATCGCATCATTAAAGGATTCTATATCTCGAAATCCAAGTCCAATAGCGTATGTCAGTAAGCTTAATGTCGACAAAGCAACCCAACACATCTTCTTTTTCTCCGAACTAGCATCCCACCAAAATCGGGTGAAGAGAGAATGAAGTTGCTTACAAAGCGAGATGGGGAGCTTGAAGCACGACATCATGTAGCATGGCATGGCCGCAAGAACATATTTGAGAACAACCTGTTTAACAGCACCTGAGAGGAACCGAGTAGTCCAACTGTGAGCATTTTGCCTGATACGGTCAAAGATAGAAGCAAAAATGTCTAGTTAGTGCTGGCCAAAGTTTTCCAAGAGGCCCATGTATTTCCTGATACCAGCCTCATCCAATATGGATAGAGTGTCTTGAACCGATCTTTAACTTCTCCGGTGTCTTAGCCGAGAAGGTAACTGAAGATTTCATATGATTGATCCATCATCCCGAGACAGCTTCGTAGCTGGTAAGGATTTCCTTAAGTGGAGTGACGCAGGCAACAGTCGATTTGCAGAAAAACATAGTATCGTCTGCAAATAAAAAATGGTTGACGGGGGGCTGTTGCGAGAGAATCCGATACCGGAAAGCGACCTGTTAATCTGTGCTTTATCACATAAGGCTGAGAGCACCTCAGTGCACATGATGAAAAAAAAATGACACAAGAGGATCGCCTAGTCGTATACCACGAGATGGTTTAACCGAACCCATCGGACCTTCGTTAATGAGGAAAGAATAAGGGACAGACTCAACACATGCCATTATCCAATCGATCCACTTCAGGTCAAAGCCCAGCTGAGCCAAAACGGCTCTGACGAAACCCCACTCGATCCAATCATAAACTTTGCTCATATCAGTTTTTAACGCCATGGAACAAAACTTTTTGGCTTCCAATGAGGTAATGGAGAATTTCATGTGTGATGAGTATATTATCGGATATGGCACGACCCGAGACGAAAGAAGTTTGAGACTTAGAGATGAGTATCGGGCATGGGCTTAAGTATCCGTGTAAGGATTTTAGCAATGATCTTGTAGGGAGTGTTGCAAAGAGCAATCGGACGGTAATCAGAAACCATCCATGGCCCTAAACATTTTGGGATGAGTAACACGTAAGTATCATTCTGTTATGGGTTAAGCGAACTGATCAGGAAGAATCGCTTAACATCAGCCATGATGTATTTCCCCACGATGTGCCAATAGGAGTGATAGAACTTAGCCAAAAATCCATCAGGACCCAGAGCTTTTCCTCCATGAATATATTTGGCTGCCTCATAGATTTTTAAATCTGTTGGGATAGTTGTAAGGACAACATTCATTTCAGCTGTGACTTTACACATGAGGCAGTTTCAGACTAGGGAGAAATTAGTGTTTCCATTGGATGTGAACATATCCTAAAAATACTCAGCAATGATTCCTGCAATTTGAGACTCTTCATAAAACTCCTCTCCTTCTACGTTTTCGAAGACTGATAAGGTGTTTAGAGTTCTCATCTTCCGTGTAGCTGCATGGAAAAAGCCTGTAGTCCTATCCTCACTCTTGAGCTATTGGATTCGGCTTCTCTGTTGCCAGAATTTTTCCTCTCTATAGGCAGTAAGAAGTGTTGCAATAAGAGTCTCAATATGAGAAGCATCCGGGGATGGCAGCGATAGAGCCGCTTCAAGAACTTTCTGCATTGATTTAATGAGAATGTTTGACTTAGTATCTTGCTATTTAGTCCATCGAATGATACTATGGCGGCATACGTTCAGTTTGGAGATAACAGAGGCAATATGGTCATGGTTCTAAGCAGCATCGGCAAGCAAGGTAACTTCCTCCTTCTCTGTTAACATACGGTCGAAACATGCCTTTGCTTTTATTTCCGCCCGTGTTGAAGTAAGTAACGATGGGTCTGTGGTCAGATCCCTCGAAGCGCAAATACCTACATCTTCCCATAAGAAATGTCTCAGACCACGCACAGTTAGCTAGGGATCGACCAGGTCTAGATCGTATGAAACGTGTATATCGCGTGCCCCTCCAAGACAGCTTATCACCTGAATGCTTCAAATCCCATAACCCATTACGTGAAACGAAAGATCGAAAGGCTGTAAAAGATCCCTCCCATCTCGCAGGACCTCCTTCTTTTTCTGAATTATCAAGAATATCGTTGAAGTCTCCTTTCAATAACCAAACTGAGTATCTTCTAGAACTAACCGCAGAGAGTTTTGTCCAAAAACAGCTTCGTTCCCCCGTGATCGGCTCTCCATAGACGCAAGACACAAAAGAGGATGATCCTTTGAAGGTGACTTCCATGTCAATAAGATTACCGCAAGATTCCAGGATTCTAATCTTGATGCCATCTTTCTAGAGAAGAGCAAAGCCTCCACTTTGACCCTCCAAAGGAACATAGAAAAAATTCGGGTAAAGCCCTTTCAGCTTTGACTTGATAAACTCATAGGATTTTTTTATTTCCATAGGAACATAATATCTGGTGAAATACTCCGGTGTATTTCTTTCAATCGACGAATTGTCAGAATATTCTCCAAAACCCGACAATTCCAACTCACAATTACTAATGAAGAGGGAGGGACCCAAAAATCTACCCCTTTCTTCCTAGCCGTCGGTATATTCACCGTATTAGAAATACCAAAAGCAGGCTGTTGATCACTCGGCTCAGCACTTACATCCATTGCAGTTGCATAATGGGCTGGAACCAGACTTTTTACGTGGTCCAGAAGTAGTTTAGGGCATCCAGGGCTTGTGAGGTTCTCCTCATTTATTGGTTTCCCCCATCATACTCGATTTCAACATCCAAGAGCCTTCCGGATTCTGGTCTAGAGATATGTTCAAGAGCCAAGACTCGTTCCTCAGTTTGGCCAAAGAGGCGCTCCAGAGCAGGGACTCGTTCACTAGAGGCAATATGTTCCCCACTAGGAGCTTGGACCCCATGGAAATGAGAGTGAGACCAACCAACGACACACTTGAGTCTGTTCTGATGGAGCCTCTTGTAATCGATTGGTTAGGGATTCTTTGAGCTGAGCCAGACGGATCATGTGAAGAGACAGTTGGGATACTGTAACGGTTATATTGATTTGGTTCAGGTATGTCATATGGAACACGAGAATCTCTATTATCAGAGTAAATGTGGTGGTCCTCTCGCTCCCTGCGGTTATTAACCTCAGGCGTAGTGGGGTTCAGGATGACGGTAGCCTCTTCTATCATCATGTCTCCTCTTGTCGTCTTCTATGCACTGAAAAGCAATAGCTTGGATTATACCCAAAAATCATGTCCTTCATAGTGGGAGCTCCTCTGCGATGGGATGGCCAATCATCCTCTTCATGTAGGAGAGAAAAACAAGTGAAACAATATTTCTCGATTTTGAGATATTCAAATTCAACCTCCAAGATTTCATCAGTGGGTAGGCAAATCTACATCTTCATCTCAAGGGGACGAAGGCCACTGATTTATACTCGGAACTTTGTTTCTTTTCCATCTTGAGAGGACACATGACTGATGTGATCATGGACCGGATCACTAAGGAGAACAAGGAGAGTCTAGATGAGCCACATGAAGCCACATTGCACCAACCACTTGGTGATGATGCTCTAGCCATTCCTGAAGGTCCCATGACTCGTTCCAGAGTCAAGAAGCTTAAGGAGAATGTTGTTGGATTACTCACTTCACATCCACAACAAGAAAGTCTTGGACAAGGTCTGATCCGAGATGTCTTGATCACCATTCAAGCCATCTCTACATCAAACTGAGTTAGTGTCTAGGCAAGACATGGGGTGCGTGCTCTTTTCCTTGCTTTTGGTTTTGTCCCATGAGGTTTTCCGGAGGAAGGTTTTTAACGAGGCCACAACTTGTCTTCACATCACTTAGGCCCTATTCTCGGTCCAAGGCTAAATGAAGTTACATTTTTATTTCATTTTAAACTTATGTTAAACTTAGACTATAGTTTTCTTTCTTTCCTTTTTTGGTTTATTGTCGAAACCCTAGAGAGTATGTTCTCTGGTTTCTTATTTAAAGGGTTCTCTACACCCTCTTGTATTCATCCAACTTTTAATAACAAGTATCATTCATCTTGACGGCTCTCTCTCTCTAGAAAGTGTGCCGAGTTCTGGTGTGTAGTATCCAGAGACCTAAGGGTGTTTAGTTTGGTGTGTCATATCCAAGTTATTCATCTAGGAGTATCAAGAGATCATCCATCCCTCTTGTGTCACCATTCAATCCACACGCCTTGAAGGACTTGAGTCTCTGATTCGTTCTTGCAAGGATCTATCCATCATCCCATCAACCAAAGAGCATCCTAGGGACGCATCAAGTGGTATCAGAGCAACTTTGGTTGGGAAGTACTCGCTATCCTCTTTTGTTTTCTTGTTTGCTTTTGTTGTTTCATCCGTGTATCATCTATGTCATCTTAAATAAGCATTAGAACTATCTTGTTTAGGGCTGCTCGTGATTGCATAAGAGATTAGACAAGGATTTTAAGACTTTCCTTTTTGGTTTTTTCGGAAACCCTAGAGAGAGAGTAACCCTAGCCGCATGCATCATCTTTGTCGATTGCTTTGTGCATTGCTTTAACTTGTTTATCACCTTGAACACGAGTAGAATAAGCTTGTTAGGTTGCTAGGAAACCTTAGAAGAGTTTAGGAAAAGGTTTAGAAGCTTTTCCTTTTTGCTTGAATCTTTTTCCTTTTTTCCAGCCGATTATCCTTTTTACTTTTGTCTTGCAATACAAGCTTGTTTCTTTTCCTTTTTGCTTGTTTTCTTTTTCCTTTTTGCTTGTCTTCTTCCCTAGAAACCTTTTACTGGTTGTCTTGTTTGTCTTTGAGCAGGAACCATGGTGTCCGAGTCTGAAGAAGAGGCTGAACTCGTCCGGAGAAACAAACTCCTCATGGAAGCAATGACCAATCAACTTAACCAAAGTATGGTGGCAACCATGACCGAGATGATGAGGACCAACCTCAATGACATCAGGAGAGAGCTTAGAGAAGACATTAGGAGAGCTACTAGTCACTTGCCAAACCAAGAGACTAGGAGAGAAGAGAGACCGCAAGCAACTCGCCAAGCAACTCGCCAAACAACTCGCCAAGAACATGATGGTTATGAGGAGACTGATGAAGAGTATGATCACCTCAGCTCATCCTCAAGAAGACCTAGGCGTGCCCAAGAGAGAAGAATGAACCAGGGAGATGATCTTGCCGGTTTGAAGATCAAGATACCCCCATTCCATGGCAAAGCTGATCCGGATGCCTATCTTGAGTGGGAGAAGAAGATTGAGCTAGTCTTCCAGTGCAAGCAGTACACAAACCACAAGAAGATTCAGATTGCTGCCACTGAATTCTATGACTATGCTTTAAGTTGGTGGGATCAGTACCTCACAACTCGTAGGAGGAATGGAGAGGAACCGGTTGAAACTTGGACAGAGATGAAGTCAATCATGCGCAAGAGGTTTGTTCCAAGCCATTACCTTAGAGACTTGCACCACCGGCTGAGGAAACTTACCCAAGGTTCAAGATCAGTGGAGGAGTATTACCAAGAGATGGAGTTACTCATGCTGAGGGCTAACATATCAGAGGATAGAGAAGCAACCATGTCAAGGTTCCTTTGTGGTCTAAACCGAGAGATACAAGACAATGTTGAGATGCAACATTATGTGGAGCTTGAAGAGATGCTACACAAGGCTATTCTTGTTGAGCAACAACTCAAGAGGAGGGGACACTCACGCAATCAGTATGGCTCTAACCGGTTACACAACAACAAGGAAGAGAAGTCACCTTATCCTAAGGAGTCTAAACCATTCCAGAAGGACAACAAGTCCTATCCAAGAGAAGAGACCAAACCAATCAGTGCTCTTGACAAGGGCAAAGGCAAGGTTGAAGCTTCTAGTTCCAGAGCTCGTGATGTCAAGTGCTTCAAGTGCCAAGGAAGAGGACATTATGCCAATGAGTGTACCAACAAGAGAGTCATGTTCTTACTGGAAGATGGAGAGTATACCTCAGGAGATGACAACACCGAGTCTGACCAAGAAGACACTGAAGAAGAACTTGAAGAAGGACCAGTCCAGGGGAAGCTTTTAGTAGCAAGAAGGCTTCTAAGCTTGCAAAACAAGGCTGAGGAGCTAGAGCAACGTGAGAACCTCTTCTACACCCGGTGCTTGGTCCAAGGAAAAGTGTGCAGCCTCATTGTTGATGGAGGAAGTTGTGTCAATGCTGCGAGTGAAACAATGGTTCAAAAGTTGGGATTGAAGGTTCAGAAACATCCCAAGCCTTACAAGTTACAATGGCTGAATGAAGAAGGCACCATGAAGGTTTCAAGTCAAGTTCTTATTCCCTTAGCCATTGGGAGATATGAAGATGAAGTCTTGTGTGATGTGTTGCCTATGCAAGCTGGTCACATACTTCTTGGAAGACCTTGGCAATCAGATAGACGTGTGATCCATGATGGGTTCACCAACAAGCATTCCTTTCTGTTCAAGGGCAAGAAGACTACTCTGGTTCCCTTGACACCCAAGGAAGTGCAACAAGATCAGATTCAACTCCAAAAGAAGAAGGAGATTGATCTAAAACCGGCTGGAACTAAGCAGCCAAACTTCTATGCCAACATGGGTGATATCAAAAGAACTCTCAACTCTAAACAATCAGCTATCTTACTTGTGTTTAAAGAGACTCTATTGAACTTAACTGATTCTACACCGGTGTATCCGAGTGAAATGGTTTCTCTTTTGCAGGAGTTTCAAGATGTATTTCCAGAAGACAATCCCATTGGTTTACCACCTTTGAGAGGGATTGAGCACCAGATAGACTTTGTGCCAGGATCTACACTTCCAAACCGTCCAGCATATAGAAGCAATCCGGTTGAGACCAAGGAGTTGCAAAGACAAGTGGAAGAACTAATGGAGAAGGGCTATATCCGAGAGAGTTTGAGCCCATGTGCTGTACCAGTGCTCCTAGTGCCTAAGAAGGATGGTACATGGCGTATGTGTGTTGATTGTAGATCAATCAACAACATCACAGTGAAGTATCGCCACCCTATCCCTAGACTTGATGATATGCTTGATGAATTACATGGTTCTTGCATCTTTTCTAAGATTGATTTAAAAAGTGGTTATCATCAGATTAGGATGAAAGAAGGAGATGAATGGAAAACTGCCTTTAAAACTAAGCATGGATTGTATGAGTGGTTAGTTATGCCATTTGGATTAACCAATGCACCTAGTACATTCATGAGGTTAATGAATCATGTTCTTAGATCATTCATAGGCATTTCTGTTGTAGTATACTTTGATGACATCTTAGTATATAGCAAGAACTTAGAAGAGCATCTAGATCATCTTAGGGCTGTCTTGAATGTTTTGAGGAAGTGAAAAGCTTTATGCCAACTTGAAGAAGTGCACCTTTTGCACAGATAACTTGGTTTTCCTAGGCTTTGTTGTGAGTGCAGATGGAGTTAAGGTTGATGAGGAGAAGATCAAGGCAATCAAAGAATGGCCGAGTCCAACTTCAGTAGGAGAAGTGAGGAGTTTCCATGGGCTTGCTGGCTTCTATAGGAGATTTGTGAAGGACTTTAGCACCATTGCAGCTCCCTTGACTGAAGTGATAAAGAAGGATGTTGGATTCAAGTGGGGAGAGGCACAAGAGAAGGCTTTCCAGAGCCTAAAAGAGAAGCTTACTCAATCACCTCTTCTTATGCTTCCTGACTTTGCTAAAACGTTTGAAATAGAATGTGATGCCTCAGGAATTGGAATTGGTGCTGTGTTGATGCAGGATAGGAAACCCATTGCATACTTCAGTGAGAAGCTTGGAGGAGCCACTCTCAACTATGCAACCTATGACAAAGAGCTCTATGCCTTGGTGAGGGCATTACAAACGTGGCAACACTACTTGTGGCCCAAGGAGTTTGTCATACACACTGATCATGAGTCCCTAAAGTATCTAAAAGGGCAGAGTAAGCTTAGCAAGAGACACGCAAGGTGGGTTGAATTCATTGAGACCTTCCCATACGTGATCAAGTATAAACAAGGTAAGGAGAATGTAGTTGCTGATGCACTATCTCGGAGGTATGTTCTCTTAACCACCCTAGATGCTAAGTTGCTTGGGTTTGAGCAGATAAAGGACATGTATGAGACTGACCATGATTTCAAGGAAGCTTATGCTTCATGTGCTAAGTTTGCTGCAGGACATTACTTTAGAAATGAAGGCTACTTGTTCTATGACAATAGATTGTGTGTGCCTAATTGTTCTTTGAGGGATCCTTTTGTCAGGGAATCTCATGGGGGCAGTCTAATGGGACACTTTGGGATTGCCAAAACCTTAAAAGTTTTACAGGATCACTTCTATTGGCCGCACATGAAGAGAGATTTGGAAAGAATCTGTGGGAGGTGTGCTACTTGCAAGCATGCCAAGTCCCAAGTCCAATCCCAGGGTTTGTATACTCCTTTACCCATTCCACACCATCCCTGGAATGACATCTCTATGGACTTTATTGTTGGTTTGCCTAGAACTAGAACTGGAAAGGATTCTATCTTTGTTGTTGTTGATAGGTTCTCTAAGATGGCACATTTCATAGCTTGTCACAAGACTGATGATGCATTACATGTAGCTAACTTGTTCTTTAAAGAGGTTGTACGTTTGCATGGCATGCCTAGAACTATAGTTTCTGATAGGGACACTAAGTTTCTTAGTTACTTCTGGAAGACACTTTGGTCTAAGCTAGGCACTAAGCTATTGTTTTCTACTACATGTCATCCACAAACTGATGGGCAAACTGAGGTAGTTAATAGGACTTTAGGAACACTCCTGCGTGCATTCATTAGAAAGAACTTAAGGACATGGGAAGAATACTTACCACATTGTGAATTTGCATACAATCATGCTATGCATTCTGCTTCTAAGTATTCTCCTTTTGAAATTGTTTATGGGTTCAATCCCACCTCTCCTTTGGATCTAATGCCTTTACCTGAGTGTGAAAGGACAAGTCTAGATGGCAAGAAGAAAGCCGAGATGGTCCAACAGATTCATGAGAAGGCTAGACAGAACATTGAGCAGAAGACCAAGCTTTATGAGAAGCAAGCTAACAAGGGGAGACGTGTGAGGACCTTTGAAGTTGGTGACCAAGTTTGGTTGCACCTGAGGAAGGATAGGTTCCCCAACGAGAGGAAGTCCAAGCTGATGCCAAGGGTTGATGGACCCTTTGAGATCATCCACAAGATCAATGACAATGCCTACAAGCTTGATCTCCAAGGTAAGTATGATGTATCAAATAGCTTCAATGTCACTGACTTGGCTCCTTTTGCTGTAGATGAACCTGATTTGAGGACAAATCCTTTTCAAGAGGGAGGGGATGATGTGATCATGGACCGGATCACTAAGGAGAACAAGGAGAGTCTAGATGAGCCACATGAAGCCACATTGCACCAACAACTTGGTGATGATGCTCTAGCCATTCCTGAAGGTCCCATGACTCGTTCCAGAGTCAAGAAGCTTAAGGAGAATGTTGTTGGATTACTCACTTCACATCCACAACAAGAAAGTCTTGGACAAGGTCTGATCCGAGATGTCTTGATCACCATTCAAGCCATCTCTACATCAAACTGAGTTAGTGTCTAGGCAAGACATGGGGTGCGTGCTCTTTTCCTTGCTTTTGGTTTTGTCCCACGAGGTTTTCCAGGAGGAAGGTTTTTAACGAGGCCACAACTTGTCTTCACATCACTTAGGCCCTATTCTCGGTCCAAGGCTAAATGAAGTTACATTTTTATTTCATTTTAAACTTATGTTAAACTTAGACTATAGTTTTCTTTCTTTCCTTTTTTGGTTTATTGTCGAAACCCTAGAGAGTATGTTCTCTGGTTTCTTATTTAAAGGGTTCTCTACACCCTCTTGTAATCATCCAACTTTTCAATAACAAGTATCATTCATCTTGACGGCTCTCTCTCTCTAGAAAGTGTGCCGAGTTCTGGTGTGTAGTATCCAGAGACCTAAGGGTGTTTAGTTTGGTGTGTCATATCCAAGTTATTCATCTAGGAGTATCAAGAGATCATTCATCCCTCTTGTGTCACCATTCAATCCACACGCCTTGAAGGACTTGAGTCTCTGATTCGTTCTTGCAAGGATCTATCCATCATCCCATCAACCAAAGAGCATCCTAGGGACGCATCAATGACCGAGCTCGTTACTAAAGTGGAGAGGTATTCTGTGTATCCTCACCCAGAAGGAGATGTTAGAGGGAAAGGTGCCAGATATAATTGGCTCCCATCGCTGAGGAGGAGCATCCACCTCTTGTAGTGATAGGGGGCGTTGTCCAAGACCATTTGTAGGTCACTCTCCGACTGAAAGCGGATCTGGAATTTATCCATTCCTAACTCGTGACCACTACTCGACCTTGTAAGTTCTATACATGTGGAAGGAAGTCAATGACCACACGAGGACGTTGGAAGCGAAGGTTGTTATCTCGACCAATAATGGTTGATGGTTTTCAGCAATTAGATCTGTTGGGTCACTCGCCGGGATGCAAACTGGGGAGCGACGGGAGGTGGAGTAGGAGCGGCAGTCCACTTCTCCTTGTCTATACGGGAGTATCTTGAAGGCAAAGGTAGCTTATCAAGAGAGATGTTGAAGTAGAGAATGTGAAATAACATGAGGAAGCAGAGGAGATGTAACTTGAATCAAACAAAAGAATCTCCATCGTTAAAAATTTCACAAGAGACATAGAAAAACGAGGTTATTACAGCCCAAAAAGCTTAGAGGCCTTCAAAAGGAGTAGCAATTGAAAACAGTGGACTCCATGGAAAATCCGAAGGAGAAATCAAAGGAGTCATCGAGGAGTAGAGTAGGTGATGAGAACCGGAGTAGACTTTGTGGAAGATGGTTAGTCTCACCGGAGGAGCTCAGGGGTAATGCGGGCGGTCCCTCCAACACAGTCGGGGGAAAGGATCGAGTGGGTAAAAGGTAGAAGCTTCGAATTCATACAGAAAAATTCCCAGATGGGTAAAAAATTTTGAAACAAGGTAAGCTGAGGTCTGGCGGTGAAAAGCCAGAAGTAGTAAGTATAGCCTTTGGACTGGTAAATTATTGATTCACAAACTGAATGTAGAATATGTTTAATAAGAACTTGCTCTCTTATTAATCTCTTGAGAAAATCACTCAAAACTCAAGAACTCTAAATCAATAACACCAAAGCCACACAAAACCCCTTAGTTGCAACAAGTCTGCAACTTTATATATATATAAGGATGTAATTTCCTATTCTTAATAGACTTAACATTATTTAAGATATTTCCTAATCTCTATAGATAACCAAACCAAGGTGAGATTAGGATAACTTGTTCTTCAAGTTATTTCAAGTTTACTTCCAACATTCTCCCTCTTAAACTTGAAATCCTCAAGTCTTCAACTCCAATCATTCTCCTCATTTCCTTGTACCGAATTCTTCCAAGTCCTTTAGTTAAAATATCTGCTCTTTGTTCATTCCCTGGTACGTGTTGTACCTCAATTTGATTGTTGTCAACACACTCGCGAATGAAGTGGTATCGTCGATGTATATGCTTGCTTCGTCCATGGAACACTGGATTCTTTGTCAATGCGATTGCAGATTTATTGTCAATAAGTACTACCACTTTCTCACATTGCTTCCCTACGACTTCACCAAGTAGTTCCTGGAGCCAAATAGCTTGCTTCGCTGCTTCAGTTGCTGCCATAAACTCTGCTTCACAAGACGAAAGAGTAACTGTTTCTTGTTTCTGAGAACACCAAGTTATAGGCGAGTTTAGGAGATAGAAAACGTGTCCCGTTGTACTGCGTCCATCATCTTCGTCCACGTTATGGCTTGCATCACTATAGCCGATTAGTCTTACTTCTGCTTCACGTTTAAACGTCAAGCCATAGGTAAGTGATCCTTTCAGGTACCGGAGAATCTGTTTTATGGCCGCAGCATGTGAAGTCTTCGGAGTCTGCATATATCTACTCATGACACCAACCGCAAAGGAAAGATCAGGCCGTGTGTGGAGGAGGTACCTAAGACAGCCAATGGTTCGTCTATAATCCTTCTCGTCGATACTGGGTTCCTCTTGAGCCTTGGACACTTTCAAACTTGGATCGAACGGAACATGGACTGGATTGCAGTCTTGCATTCCGGTTTCCATTAGGATTTTATTTGCATATCTTTCCTGTCTCAATGTAATCCCTTCACTGTGCTGATCAACCTCAATTCCCAGATAGTGTGTCAATTTTCCCAAATCGCTCATCTCGAATTTAGTGGCCATTCCTTTCTTGAACTCAACAATCATCTCTAGACTTGTACCAGTTACCAAAAGATCGTCAACGTAAACGGCAACAAGAAACATATGTTCTTTATCAACTCGACGATACAATTCTGGTTCCTTGGAGCATTTTGTAAACCTTAGTTCACTAAGTACCTTGTTTAGTTTTTCATTCCATGCTCTAGGAGCTTGACGTAGACCATAGAGAGCTTTCCGTAGCTTATAAACTTTATTTTCTTGACCTGTTACTTCGAACCCTTCTGGCTGAGACACGTATACTTCTTCTTTAAGGTCTCCATGTAGGAACGCAGTTTTTACATCCAAATGATGCACTTGCCATCCCTTTGCTGCCGCAAGAGCCAATAGGAAACGAACAGTTTCAATGCGAGCAACCGGTGCAAAAACTTCATCAAAATCAATACCATGTCGCTGTATATAACCCTTTGCTACCAACCTTGCTTTGAACTTGTTTATACTTCCATCAGAGTTGCGCTTAATCTTAAAGATCCATTTGAGGCCAATCGCTTTTGCTCTAGCTGGAAGTTCCACCAAATCCCATGTTCTGTTTTTCACTATTGATTTAATTTCATCTTGGCAAGCATCTCTCCACTCTTTCTTCTCCTTTGCTTCTTGGTAGCTCCATGGTTCATCATTTATATTTAACAACAGCCTTTCTCCTTCAAGTTCAGCCAACAAGATGTAATCATCCAAATAACCGGGTTGTTTCCTTTCTCTCTGAGAGCGTCTTGGCGCGGGCTCTGGTTCATCCCCATTATCCCCTTCGTCTTCTTCGTCCTCCATTGTTGTGTTTGGTTCAGGTATGGGTGCAGTTTCTCTTGGTTAGGTGTTGTGTTTATAATATCATCGATGCCGTGATTACCGTATTGACTTATATTAATCTGAAAGGATCCACTTGTGTCTTCTTTGTTGCTCGTTGTCCAATCCCGGCCTTTGCTCTCATCAAATATTACATCCCTACTAACCACCACTCTTTTGTTTGTTGGATCAAAGAGTCTATAAGCTTTTGATCCTGGTTCGGTCCCGAGATGTACGAGCATTCTTGACCTGTTATCGAGTTTCTTCAGATGTTGTGAATCTATCTTTGCGAATCCAATGCAGCTGAATATACGCAGGTGACCGATGTGTGGTTTCTTGCCTTTGAACAGTTCGTATGGTGTCTTGGCGTTGATAACACGGCTTGTTGCTCTGTTTATAATGTATGTAGCATATCTTACCGCTTCGCCCCAGAGATAGTTTGGCAGTTCCATATGCTTCAAGATACTTCTTGTCATGTTGAGAAGCGTTCGATTTCTCCTCTCTACTACCCCATTCTGTTGAGGAGTATATGGAGCCGTTAGATGCCTCTGTATTCCGTGTTCTTCACAATATAAGTTGAAATCGTTGGATGTGAATTCACCACCTCGGTCTGTCCTTAGCACCTTTATCGTAGCTTCGCTATCTTTCTCAACAATGGCTTTGAATTTCTTGAATTTGTCGAATGCTTCCCCTTTATCTCTCAAGAGTATCGTCCACATGTATCTGTTGTGGTCATCGATCAGCAAAAAGATGTATCTATTTTGCGATGGTGTTGGTGGCGTAATGGGTCCGCAAAGATCACCATGTATGAGAATGCATGCCTTGCTTGCTTCCCAAGTATGCAAGAAGGACATACTTCTTTATCACTTACGACTTTAGGTAAGCCGAATACGAGTTCCTTGCTTGCCATTAACCTTATTGCTTCTCTTCCTATGTGTCCCAACCGCGCATGCCATGTTGTTGATTCATTGCTGGCCGATGCCACAAAACAACGATCATCTCTCTCGAAACTGACCTTGTAGAGACGGTTTCTCGAGCGTTTGGCTTTAGCGATGAGCTTCCCGTCGCGATCTCTCAAGGTGAGAACGTCATCCTTCATTCGTATATCACATCCACACTCTGTTGCCTGACCAAGACTTATTATATTACTTTTTAAGTCTGGTATATAGTAGACGTCGGCTAATGTCTTTTTGCTCCCATCTTTTGTGCTAAACAATATTGGTCCTTTGCCCTTGATGTCAATACGAGAGTCATCTCCGAATCTAACCTTGCCAGTTATGGACTCGTCTAAACTCTTGAAGTATCTCCTATCACCAGTCATGTGATTGCTTGCCCCATTGTCTAGGTACCATATTTTATCATTGTCTTCACTTGTCTCAAAATTCTGTGGGTTAAAGTTCTTTTCGTTGAGGTACACTACCTCGTGAACCATTAGCTCCTCTGCTTCCGTAGTATCATTGTCTTTCTCTTTTGTTTCAGTCGCCTCTTGCAATTTTAAGAGACGATCATGACATACTGAGGCAAAGTGTCCCATCTTATCACAACGGAAACACATAATCTTGGACATGTCAAAGTTGTCTTGGTAACGATCTTGATATCTGTCATTATATCTTCCCCTACCTCTTCCTCTATTGTAAAACCGGTTTCCTCGTCCACGACCTCTGAAGCCGTTGTTGTTATTGTAGTCTCGTTGGGTACTGTTTGAAGAATTGTGTGTGGTTTGAGGTTCTGTGTTCGCAGCATACATGAGCTTGGTTTGTGCATCGGTTGTTTCATCTTCATCATCGGCCACTCTCTCCTCATATGTCTTCAAACGACCCACGATATCCTCAAAGCTCGTTGTTTTTAGATCAAGAAACTGTTCCAATGATGCCACAATATGAATATACTTTCGTCGTGGCAAGCTTGACAGAAATTTCTTGACAAGTACAGACTCGTCCATTGTCTCTCCCAAAGCCGAGGATTTTGATGAAAGTTCCGATAGCTTACCCACGAAGTCATCGATCTTGTCATTATCTTTCATCTTTAACCTATCAAAATCAGCATTTAAAGTTTGCAGTCTCGCCTCTCGAACTCGCTCAGCCCCCATATGTCTTGATTTTATTGCGTCCCAGACCTTCTTCGCTGTATCCAAATCTCCGACTTGTAGAATAAGAGACTCGGGTATTGACTGGAAGAGAAGAGCAGTTGCCATGTCGTTTTTTTCACTGTTGTCCGACTCGTTCTCTATGACTTCCCAAACTTTATGTACTTTCAGAAGAATCTTAATCCGTATAGACCACACGGTATAATTCGTCGATGTGAGCATGGGACAGGTGATGGTCGAAGGACCTCCTTCCTTAGCTTTTGCTGGAACTATATCTCCCATTCTTCTCGATCAAAACCTGGCTCTGATACCAAATATAGTTTCACAAACTGAATGTAGAATATGTTTAATAAGAACTTGCTCTCTTATTAATCTCTTGAGAAAATCACTCAAAACTCAAGAACTCTAAATCAATAACACCAAAGCCACACAAAACCCCTTAGTTGCAACAAGTCTGCAACTTTATATATATATAAGGATGTAATTTCCTATTCTTAATAGACTTAACATTATTTAAGATGTTTCCTAATCTCTATAGATAACCAAACACACGTGAGATTAGGATAACTTGTTCTTCAAATTATTTCAAGTTTACTTCCAACATAGATAAGAACTGTTCTCGAAAAAGTCGTCAGGGAGAGAAAAGTCGCGTGCAAGAGAACACTATATACAATCTGTTCTTGGCAAAACTATCTCCAAGTGACTAGAAGCTTGAACATTGGCAAATACCTATCTTTTTGTGAAATGTAAAAGGAATACGGGTAAATTACCTGTGTCGGCACTGCTCTCGCAAGTTGTGCAGGTATGTCTCTGACACTAGAAAAGACATTCAGTTGCCTGATAACAGACCCGGATAAAATATTTACGAAGAACACATTCCAAACGGTAAAATATAAGATTTTGATGCATGCACTATTTTTCCTTATACTCCGTGAAATACATCCCTCCAAGGCTGAAAAATACATCATCAATGGTGGAACGGCATAGAAAAGCAGAATCAGTATCACACTGGGTAAGTACCCTGTGATGACCTGGTTTATAAACTTCCTGCAAAATGGTTTGAATGGTTGATTAACTTTAAAGATGTTACAAGTTAAAACCAATTAAGAACATATATATTTTATTCCTCTAACATAACTTGCTTATGGTTTTAAATGTAAAGAAAGTACTCACTTCTTCAAGATGCCTCTTAGAAAAGGAAATGCATGAGACAGCTGTTCTAACTGAGTCAGACCTTGAATGAAGGTCACAGGAATAAGAAACACAAACATGAAGGCAACTGCACCAACAAGAGTTGCTATTCTCCGTATCCAGAGTTGTCGATAAGGTATGTTGAGATTCCTCCAATACACATCGTGAGGTTCTGGAGCTAAGTCCGACACCCAGAACATAGGATTTGATGATTGTAGAACCTCTGAAACAACAAGTGCATCGTAGCGTGTCTTGAAAAACACAAAAGCAGCTGGACGTTCCTGCAAATGAGCAGAGCTTTTTGTGGCTTTAGTTAACTATGACTTTCATATAAAGCAGTGCTACTTCTAAGATCAGGGAAAGTCAGAAGAATTCCTTACTTGCTCAGTTGTAGTCACAGTCAACTCACCAAGCTCCATTCCTTTCACACTGTCACCTTCATTAGATAGGATATGAAACGAATTTGTGGCTGTAGGTCCTCCACAAAAGTTACATGGAGTCAAACTCGGTTTACAACTGATTTCAGGAGAAACATGTTTTAGACTCAGGCACATCCTCTCTGCATCATGCTGAGACAGAAATTGTGGTAATCTAAAGGTCAAAATATTTCTATAATACAGAACTTCAATCTCAAGTATGTTCTCACAAGTACACACCATCCACATATCATTGTATCCCAAGTTTCTAACTATCTATGTTTTGACTCCAAATGAAAGCGCTACAGTTAGAATACAAACAGATTTTCTCTTGAAAATAGTTTATTCCCGATCATATGAATCTAAACTATATCCACTCTTAGCTGATACGCGAACTAAATTTAACCTTTATATCTACTGTTCTATGTAAGTTCATCGATATCTGCATGTAGTTATGAAATAAATAACCCTTTATAACATCTAATCAGCACATTATACTTCACAATCATGAAGCTCTGCACCAACTATGAAAGATATTAACAAAACTGAATACCAAAAGAAGAAGAAATACATAACGCAGGCGAAATTTTCAAATCATATTCACAAAGAGAAATAACAGAATTTTAAAACAAATATTATGTGTGAAAAGGTAAACCAAGCGGAAGCCGCAGCCTAAACGTATCTTAAACCCCGATAGACATAGTGGCCCCAGGAGTATACATACCAGCATTCTCTGAATGATGCCATTATGGTAAACCATCTGATGGGACAAATAGCTTGATGAATAGTAATTTGTAAAGTATTTGCTCAGTGTGTCGCTGTAAGATTGCTCATGATGCCATGGAATAGCTCGGATAAGAACCGTAAATTGACTTGGCTTTGGGGCAGAACCAGTAATATGCCCAAGCCTCATTTTGGCTATGGTCCTATATTCCTACAGTAAAAAGATGTTTAAGAGGAGGAAACTTAAACCAAAAATTAGATAAAACGGCGGAACCAAGAGTAAAAGAACAAGTGAGATAAACTAAGGTACAAGAGGTCTCACAAAGTAGAGAAGAAGACATGCTGCTGAAGTTATAATGTACAGCGCAAGACAATGAACCCACAGCCTGAAAGAAAAAAAGTTGCAAAATTGAAAAGATCATCACGTTACATACTTTGTGTAGAATCACGTTGAACTATAGTTCCTCACAGAAAAATAGGTAGAAATGAAAGCTAGAGATTTTAAAGCAATATCACAATTACCATTTTGAGCCTTCTTTAAGATTTTCTATAGTGAACACTTCGGATGACTCCAAATGAATTTCCTTGTGCACCCTCGGTTGGCCATAATAATTTACAGGCAGCACAAAGGCAATACAAACAACAGCAGTGATAAAGAATATACGAATGCTGCAGGGGAAAAACACATAGTAAACCGTGAGAGTTATGAAGAACAAAGAAAAATCATTTGGGAGAGGAGTTTGCAGTAACCTGAAAATGACCATCCTGAGGAAAACAACAGCGTCAAGACCAGCAGCAGATAATAACTCATCTTGACTAGTTTCCCATGCTTTGACCAGCCAACTTGGAGAAGGCACAAACCTCTCATACCAGAAAGGATCATAACGTCTAGAACCTCCACAAACAAGCCTTCGTCCAAAATAGACACAGTAATTGGCTGGCTGTTTCCTAAGTACGGAATAAAGTGACAGAAGCAAAATGCATATCGAAATATTGATTCCAGCAGATGTTAAAAGAGCTGAAATCTCCATGTCAATCTCTGCTCACTAAAAATTGCAGGCAGAGAAGAACTTCATAAGCCTATTATAATCAGCCGATGTACGAGGATCTTAGACCCGCAATAGAAACTGTAAGGAAAAATCAGAAAATACCAAGTTTAGAACTCTTGGTGTTAGACATAGGTGAAAAATAAAAACACCTAGGTTGCTTAAATGGCAATGTCAATTGGGAAGAGAGAGTAATCTCAAACGTGTATGTTGAATCCAAAGTAGTTAACTTTCAAGCTAGGAACCAAGGATAACGAGACTAACCACATAGGCTGAATGGTTACCTACCCTGAGCTTAAAATCCATATCTTAAACGGATGTAATAAACAATAACCTCAACTAGAATACATAATAAGCAGTAAAACTAATGCCCTTATTTCTGTTTTCCCCATACACACTACATATTATTCCTTTCTCAGACTCAAATTCCATTGTTAGGTTTTCGAATTACATAGTTTAAACATCAAAGCATGACTACGATAAAAGAAACGTGAAAACACCGTGCATACGATAACCAGATTCGAGTAAAGCCACAGAGATTCCGATTCTCAAGAAGAACACAAATATGAGGAAAACGAGCGGAAACAATCAAATCCAGAAATAATACCAAGTGAAACAACGAAAGAGAGATCTTCACTGTGACTTACATGGAGGAACGCCAAAACTTTGGTTTGACTTCCGAGAAATCGATCACAGAACGAGAGAGAATACAGAAACCCTAAGAACTCGCAAGAAGAGAAACAAAAATAAAAATAATAAAGATGACACCAAACTGCTTTGCAATTCCAATCCCGCGAGGAGTTCGCGTTGTTCCAGTTCATATCATAAACAAAACATGAAAATAATTAAATGAAAATACGATAATATTATTACTGACGAATGTCACGCTGTGTGGTGTAGAGATTTAAACTTAGGTTAACTTATGATTCAAGTAAACTTTGACCTAAAACTAGACGACACAATCAATTTAACGAGTTCTCAGCCTCTAACTAGTAAGTCTCGTGTGATAACACTTGTTCCCAAAAAATCCACTAGACCAAAGAGAGTATAACAAACACCAAAATAGGTTTGCTAAGTTTCCGACTACAATTAGATCAACTCAACCTTAGCTTGAGAATACAATCAACTTTGTTAGATCAAATAGACTTAAGCCTAAGCTATTTATCTCCTGTTGATGTCTCTTTCCACTTGCTATTATGACTTGTTGATTGACTATGATTGTTATATCCTGCTTATGTTGCTTCTACTTTTTTAATCGTTTAACCCTAATCACATATTAATCATACCTTATATATATATATGTGACGAGGTAACGTTTGCTGGGGTGATGGGCCTTTGGTGTACTCGTCGGCCCACAATGGTTATATTGCTCCTGGTCCATCAAGTGCTGAATAAAACCCAAACTCTACAAATCTCCACCAATTTGATTTAGGCCCATCCACCTGGCCCAAACTCTCCAGCCGACAACCCTAACCCCTTTTTTTTTCATTTTGCGTGGAACCTAAAAGAAAAAGAAGAAAGTCTCTCTCGACTCTGTCTCTTCTTCTATCTCTCTCGAAACTTCTCCCTTAACATGTTCTTGAAGCTTCACCGTAAAAGATTCTTCCAGCCATGCCAACTCCACTTCTTCTCTCCCTCTTTCATCCTCAAGTACTTCTAATCTCTCTATAGATCCCTGAGATTCCACAAAACAACGTCGAGACCTTTCTTGAACAAGTTTAACTGACCCTTGCTTCTCTTGTCTCTTGCATGTATTCTTCGTCGAGTATTCAACTCCCTCCGTCATATCTAAAAGCTCTGACTTGAGCTTCACCACCAAACTCCACCTCTTTCGTGAGACAACATCTAAGAATCTTTCCACATTGCGGCAGCAGTTTCACAATGTTTAATCTTTCTTAAGACCTTGTTCCCAACATTTAGCACAATCAGATCCTTTGCTTTCTCTGACTTTTCGAATTTAACTCGATCTATAACTGGTGTTTATTCAACAATTCTAGCTAACCCCTTTCCAGTATCCTTTATAGTCGACTCGGGTTCATCTTTGGTGTCAGTTCCATCCTTTAATAACTTGTCATCCGTAAGAATAGACTTTAAGCCAAGTACCTCAAAGTGAGCAAGCATGTGTACTTTCCATAGAGCAAAATCACTTGTACCATCAAAACGATCCACTTCAATGCGAGTGTTAGATATCCTTTATTGATTTGATGATAACTCTCTCTCTCTCTCTCTCTCTCCTAAGCAACCTTAAGAACCCGGATGCTCTGTTACCACTTGTAAAGATTTAAACTTAGGTTAACTTAGGATTCAAGCAAACTTTGACCTAAAACTAGACTTGAAAATAAAAACACAGTCGATTTAACGAGTTTCCAGCCTCAAACTGGTATGTCTCGTGGGAGAACTTATGTTCCCTAAAATTCCGCTAGTTCAAAGAGAGTATAACAAACACCAAAATAGGTTTGCTAGGTTTCCAGCTACAATTAGATCAGATCAACCTTAGCTAGAGAATACAATCAACTTTGTTATATCAAATAGATTTAGGTCTAAGCTATTTATCTCTTGTTGATGTCTCCTTCCACTTGCTAGTATAACTTGTTGATTGACTCTGATTGTTAGGACTCTGATTGTTATATATCCTGCTTATGTTAACCTTAAGAGGCAATTCCTCTCATACCCCTAAATCTCAACTTCTAATCTCTCTAGGACACATTTTTTTTTTTAATTTTATATGTCAAACGAAAAAACATAAAATTAAAATTGAAACGTGAATATTTTTTATTTGATTTATAGAATTTGATAAAAATATTTCAAAAATCAAAAACCTTTTTTTCCATATTTTCACGAAAATATAGAAAAATATGATTAAAAACGATTTTAAAATATTTTTTTTCGAATTTGAAACCTATAGAATTTAAATATTTATCCATGGGTTCACCCATCCATTGGAGGGGGTTAGAGTTTAGTTTTGAACACCGGATAGGATTTAATTTGGGGGTTTAGGTTTTGATAAAAAAAGAATTATGAAATAGGGGTATAAGAGATCATGCGAACCCATAGGAGATTACCTCTAAAAAAATAGGGGTACAGGAGAAGTTGACTCTAACCTTAATCATATATTAATCATACCTTATATATATATATATATGTGTGTGTGTGACGAGGTAACGTTTGCTGGGGTGATTGGCTTTTGGTGTACTCGTGGCCCCACAATGGTTATATTGCTCCTGGTCCATCAAGTGATGAATAAAATCCAAACTCTACATGTGGAGGCATGTCTGACTATCATGCCACGTGTCAGGATATCCATGAATATGTGAGAGCGACTATTCTATTGTCTAACTTTATTACACTCTCTATTTCTTTTTGTATTTATCATAAACGCACAAATTAAGAAAAGCTTATTAAGAACCAAAAAAATAATTAAAAATAATAAGTCATTTTTATTTAGAACAAATAAGATAAAAAACCACACAGTAATTTTAAATATATTAATCAGTTATTTTAATACTTTTAAATAGAAAATTTTAAAACATCTTACAAATTGAAACGAATTTTTTTCTAAAAATATCATAAAAAAGCGAGACTTTATTTATTTATTTTTACTTAAAGGGTTTCAGTTATCATCTAACTTATTATGACCGTTGGAGTTAAATATATGGATAAGATAACACATGATCATTTGTGTGACGCTTTTTCTCCCAAATTCAAGTATTAGTTAAGACTTAAGACTAGTGACCGAATTAGAAAGGTTAAGGTATCAAATATAATTAGGGATGGACACAAACAAAAGACTTGTCATTTTTGGCATACTTAGTATTTGGCTTGGATTTTTCCAATAATGAAAATTTCAATTTGTACTTGGTTTATTAAAAACAAGTATTTTCACTTTCAAATACTTGCTAAAAATGGTATGCTTGCAAATTACTTGCCCCGTTTTACTATTTGTTATTTCTATACTAGTTTATAAATTATTTAATAATTATTTGTAAGTTATTGATTTATTTTAGCTGCTTAAGCTTTGCAAATGAGTTAAAGAGTTTAAGAAAAACTTAGCTATTTATAATTTTAAGCTAAATAATTTTTTTAATAAAGATTATTTCTTTAATTTTCATATATTTTAAGTCGATATATGATAAATATAAAATAAAAAATATAATTTTTTTATAAGTATATCACTTTTAATTCATTTATCGTATAAACAAACATGTTATTCAACTATAATTTAGAGACTTTTTTGTTCAAAAGTAAAAATGGGTAAACCTACGGGTAATAAGTCAAGAGTAACAAGCCAACAATGCTACGTAGCTGTTTTTATTTTAGTATTTGATATTTGTCTTGTATTTGCAAGTAATTTGATGTGATCATGGACCGGATCACTAAGGAGAACAAGGAGAGTCTAGATGAGCCACATGAAGCCACATTGCATCAACAACCTGGTGATGATGCTCTAGCCATTCCTGAAGGTCCCATGACTCGTTCCAGAGTCAAGAAGCTTAAAGAGAATGTTGTTGGATTACTCACTTCACATCCACAACAACAAAGTCTTGGACAAGGTCTGATCCGAGATGTCTTGATCACCATTCAAGCCATCTCTACATCAAGCTGAGTTATTGTCTAGGCAAGACATGGGGTGTGTGCTCTTTTCCTTGCTTTTGGTTTTGTCCCACGAGGTTTTCCGGAGGAAGGTTTTTAACGAGGCCACAACTTGTCTTCACATCACCTAAGTCCTATCTCGGTCCAAGACTATAGAAGTTTACATTTTATTTCATTTCATTTAAAAGCTTATGTTAAACTCTAGTTTCCTTTTTTGGTCTTTGTCGAAACCCTAGAGGATATGTCTCTGGTTTCTTATTTAAAGAGGTCTCTACACCCTCTTGTACTCATCCAGCTTTTTAATAAACAAGTAACATTCTCCTTGACGGCTCTCTCTCTAGAAAGTGTGTCGAGTTCTGGTGTGTAGTATCCAGAGACCTAAGGGTGTTTAGTTTGGTGTGTCATATCCAAGTTATTCATCTAGGAGTATCAAGAGATCATCCATCCCTCTTGTGTCACCACTCAATCCACACGCCTTGAAGAACTTGAGTCTCTGATTCGTTCTTGCAAGGATCTATCCATTCCCATCAACCAAAGAGCATCCTAGGGACGCATCAAGTGGTATCAGAGCAACTTTGGTTGGGAAGTACTCGTTACCCTCTCTTGTTTTCTCTGTTGTTTCATCCGTGTCTCATCTTTATCTTTTGAATAAGCAGTAGAACTCATCTAACTAGGGCTGCTCGTGATTGCATAAGAAATTAGACAAGAACTTTGAAACTTTCCTTATTTGGTTTTTGCGGAAACCCTAGAGAGAGAGTAACCCTAGCCGCATGCTACCTTGTTGTCGATCACTTTGTGCATTAGTCTAGCTTGTTTATCACCTTGAACACGAGCATAATAAGATTGTTAGGGTGCTAGAAAACCTTAGAAGAGATTAGGAAAAAGTTTAGGAGCTTTTCCTTTTTGCTTGAATCTTTTTCCTTTTTCTAGCCGATTGTTCCTTTTTGTTTTGTCTTGCAATACAAGCTTGTTTCTTTTTCCTTTTTGCTTGTTTTCTTTTTCCTTTTTGCTTGTCTTGTTACCTAGAATCCTTTTACTGGTTATTGTGTTTACCTTTGAGCAGGAAACATGGTGTCCGAGTCTGAAGAAGAAGCTGAACTCGTCCGGAGGAACAAGCTTCTCATGGAGGCTATGACAAACCAACTTAACCAGAGTATGGTGGCAACCATGACCGAGATGATGAGGACCAATCTCAATGACATCAGGAGAGAGCTTAGAGAAGACATCAGGAGAGCTACTAGTCACTTGCCAAACCAAGAGACTAGGAGAGAAGAAAGACCTCAAGCAACTCGCCAAGCAACTCGCCAAGAACATGATGGTTATGAGGAGACTGATGAAGAGTATGAACACTTCAGCTCATCCTCAAGAAGACCTAGGCGTGTCCAAGAGAGAAGAATGAACCAGGGAGATGAACTTGCTGGTTTGAAGATCAAGATACCCCCATTCCATGGCAAAGCTGATCCGGATGCCTACCTTGAGTGGGAGAAGAAGATTGAGCTAGTCTTTCAGTGCAAGCAGTACCCAAACCACAAGAAGATTCAGATTGCTGCCACTGAGTTCTATGACTATGCTCTAAGTTGGTGGGATCAGTACCTCACAACTCGTAGGAGGAATGGAGAGGAACCGGTTGAGACTTGGACAGAGATGAAGTCAATCATGCGCAAGAGGTTTGTTCCAAGCCATTACCTTAGAGACTTGCACCACCGGCTGAGGAAACTTACCCAAGGATCAAGATCAGTGGAGGAGTATTACCAGGAGATGGAGTTACTCATGCTGAGGGCTAACATATCAGAAGATAGAGAAGCAACCATGTCAAGGTTCCTTTGTGGTTTAAACCGAGAGGTACAAGACAATGTTGAGATGCAACATTATGTGGAGCTTGAAGAGATGCTACACAAGGCTATTCTTGTTGAGCAACAACTCAAGAGGAGGGGACACTCACGCAATCAGTATGGCTCTAACCGGTTACACAACAACAAGGAAGAGAAGTCACCTTATCCTAAGGAGTCTAAACCATTCCAGAAGGACAACAAGTCCTATCCAAGAGAAGAGACCAAACCAATCAGTGCTCTTGACAAGGGCAAAGGCAAGGTTGAAGCTTCTAGTTCCAGAGCTCGTGATGTCAAGTGCTTCAAGTGCCAAGGAAGAGGACATTATGCCAATGAGTGTACCAACAAGAGAGTCATGTTCTTACTGGAAGATGGAGAGTATACCTCAGGAGATGACAACACCGAGTCTGACCAAGAAGACACTGAAGAAGAACTTGAAGAAGGACCAGTCCAGGGGAAGCTTTTAGTAGCAAGAAGGCTTCTAAGCTTGCAAAACAAGGCTGAGGAGCTAGAGCAACGTGAGAACCTCTTCTACACCCGGTGCTTGGTCCAAGGAAAAGTGTGCAGCCTCATTGTTGATGGAGGAAGTTGTGTCAATGCTGCGAGTGAAACAATGGTTCAAAAGTTGGGATTGAAGGTTCAGAAACATCCCAAGCCTTACAAGTTACAATGGCTGAATGAAGAAGGCACCATGAAGGTTTCAAGTCAAGTTCTTATTCCCTTAGCCATTGGGAGATATGAAGATGAAGTCTTGTGTGATGTGTTGCCTATGCAAGCTGGTCACATACTTTTTGGAAGACCTTGGCAATCAGATAGACGTGTGATCCATGATGGGTTCACCAACAAGCATTCCTTTCTGTTCAAGGGCAAGAAGACTACTCTGGTTCCCTTGACACCCAAAGAAGTGCAACAAGATCAGATTCAACTCCAAAAGAAGAAGGAGATTGATCTAAAACCGGCTGGAACTAAGCAGCCAAACTTCTATGCCAACATGGGTGATATCAAAAGAACTCTCAACTCTAAACAATCAGCTATCTTACTTGTGTTTAAAGAGACTCTATTGAACTTAACTGATTCTACACCGGTGTATCCGAGTGAAATGGTTTCTCTTTTGCAGGAGTTTCAAGATGTATTTCCAGAAGACAATCCCATTGGTTTGCCACCTTTGAGAGGGATTGAGCACCAGATAGACTTTGTGCCAGGATCTACACTTCCAAACCGTCCAGCATACAGAAGCAATCCGGTTGAGACCAAGGAGTTGCAAAGACAAGTAGAGGAACTAATGGAGAAGGGCTATATCCGAGAGAGTTTGAGCCCATGTGCTGTACCAGTGCTCCTAGTGCCTAAGAAGGATGGTACATGGCGTATGTGTGTTGATTGTAGATCAATCAACAACATCACAGTGAAGTATCGCCACCCTATCCCTAGACTTGATGATATGCTTGATGAATTACATGGTTCTTGCATCTTTTCTAAGATAGATTTAAAAAGTGGTTATCATCAGATTAGGATGAAAGAAGGAGATGAATGGAAGACTGCCTTTAAAACTAAACATGGATTGTATGAGTGGTTAGTTATGCCATTTGGATTAACCAATGCACCTAGTACATTCATGAGGTTAATGAATCATGTTCTTAGATCATTCATAGGCATTTCTGTTGTAGTATACTTTGATGACATCTTAGTATATAGCAAGAACTTAGAAGAACATCTAGATCATCTTAGGGCTGTCTTGAATGTTTTGAGAAGTGAAAAGCTTTATGCCAACTTGAAGAAGTGCACCTTTTGCACAGATAACTTGGTTTTCCTAGGCTTTGTTGTGAGTGCAGATGGAGTTAAGGTTGATGAGGAGAAGATCAAAGCCATCAAAGACTGGCCGAGTCCAACCTCAGTAGGAGAAGTGAGGAGTTTCCATGGGCTTGCTGGGTTCTATAGGAGATTTGTGAAGGACTTTAGCACCATTGCAGCTCCCTTGACTGAAGTGATAAAGAAGGATGTTGGATTCAAGTGGGGAGAGGCACAAGAGAAGGCTTTCCAGAGCCTAAAAGAGAAGCTTACTCAATCACCTCTTCTTATGCTTCCTGACTTTGCTAAAACGTTTGAAATAGAATGTGATGCCTCAGGAATTGGAATTGGTGCTGTGTTGATGCAGGATAGGAAACCTATTGCATACTTCAGTGAGAAGCTTGGAGGAGCCACTCTCAACTATGCAACCTATGACAAAGAGCTCTATGCCTTGGTGAGGGCATTACAAACGTGGCAACACTACTTGTGGCCCAAGGAGTTTGTCATACACACTGATCATGAGTCCCTAAAGTATCTAAAAGGGCAGAGTAAGCTTAGCAAGAGACACGCAAGGTGGGTTGAATTCATTGAGACCTTCCCATACGTGATCAAGTATAAACAAGGTAAGGAGAATGTAGTTGCTGATGCACTATCTCGGAGGTATCTTCTCTTAACCATCCTAGATGCTAAGTTGCTTGGGTTTGAGCAGATAAAGGACATGTATGAGACTGACCATGATTTCAAGGAAGCTTATGCTTCATGTGCTAAGTTTGCTGCAGGACATTACTTTAGAAATGAAGGCTACTTGTTCTATGACAATAGATTGTGTGTGCCTAATTGTTCTTTGAGGGATCTTTTTGTCAAGGAATCTCATGGGGGCAGTCTAATGGGACACTTTGGGATTGCCAAAACCTTAAAAGTTTTACAGGATCACTTCTATTGGCCGCACATGAAGAGAGATGTGGAAAGAATCTGTGGGAGGTGTGCTACTTGCAAGCATGCCAAGTCCCAAGTCCAATCCCAGGGTTTGTATACTCCTTTACCCATTCCACACCATCCCTGGAATGACATCTCTATGGACTTTATTGTTGGTTTGCCTAGAACTAGAACTGGAAAGGATTCTATCTTTGTTGTTGTTGATAGGTTCTCTAAGATGGCACATTTCATAGCTTGTCACAAGACTGATGATGCATTACATGTAGCTAACTTGTTCTTTAAAGAGGTTGTACGTTTGCATGGCATGCCTAGAACTATAGTTTCTGATAGGGACACTAAGTTTCTTAGTTACTTCTGGAAGACACTTTGGTCTAAACTAGGCACTAAGCTATTGTTTTCCACTACATGTCATCCACAAACTGATGGGCAAACTGAGGTAGTTAATAGGACTTTAGGAACACTCCTGCGTGCATTTATTAGAAAGAACTTAAGGACATGGGAAGAATACTTACCACATTGTGAATTTGCATACAATCATGCTATGCATTCTGCTTCTAAGTATTCCCCTTTTGAGATTGTTTATGGGTTCAATCCCACCTCTCCTTTGGATCTAATGCCTTTACCTGAGTGTGAAAGGACAAGTCTAGATGGCAAGAAGAAAGCCGAGATGGTCCAACAGATTCATGAGAAGGCTAGACAGAACATTGAGCAGAAGACCAAGCTTTATGAGAAGCAAGCTAACAAGGGGAGACGTGTGAGGACCTTTGAAGTTGGTGACCAAGTTTGGTTGCACCTGAGGAAGGATAGGTTCCCCAACGAGAGGAAGTCCAAGCTGATGCCAAGGGTTGATGGACCCTTTGAGATCATCCACAAGATCAATGACAATGCCTACAAGCTTGATCTCCAAGGTAAGTATGATGTATCAAATAGCTTCAATGTCACTGACTTGGCTCCTTTTGCTGTAGATGAACCTGATTTGAGGACAAATCCTTTTCAAGAGGGAGGGGATGATGTGATCATGGACCGGATCACTAAGGAGAACAAGGAGAGTCTAGATGAGCCACATGAAGCCACATTGCATCAACAACCTGGTGATGATGCTCTAGCCATTCCTGAAGGTCCCATGACTCGTTCCAGAGTCAAGAAGCTTAAAGAGAATGTTGTTGGATTACTCACTTCACATCCACAACAACAAAGTCTTGGACAAGGTCTGATCCGAGATGTCTTGATCACCATTCAAGCCATCTCTACATCAAGCTGAGTTATTGTCTAGGCAAGACATGGGGTGTGTGCTCTTTTCCTTGCTTTTGGTTTTGTCCCACGAGGTTTTCCGGAGGAAGGTTTTTAACGAGGCCACAACTTGTCTTCACATCACCTAAGTCCTATCTCGGTCCAAGACTATAGAAGTTTACATTTTATTTCATTTCATTTAAAAGCTTATGTTAAACTCTAGTTTCCTTTTTTGGTCTTTGTCGAAACCCTAGAGGATATGTCTCTGGTTTCTTATTTAAAGAGGTCTCTACACCCTCTTGTACTCATCCAGCTTTTTAATAAACAAGTAACATTCTCCTTGACGGCTCTCTCTCTAGAAAGTGTGTCGAGTTCTGGTGTGTAGTATCCAGAGACCTAAGGGTGTTTAGTTTGGTGTGTCATATCCAAGTTATTCATCTAGGAGTATCAAGAGATCATCCATCCCTCTTGTGTCACCACTCAATCCACACGCCTTGAAGAACTTGAGTCTCTGATTCGTTCTTGCAAGGATCTATCCATTCCCATCAACCAAAGAGCATCCTAGGGACGCATCATAATTGAAATAAACGACTTGATACTCGACTTGATCAAGACGAGTACTCGGCTTTTAAGAGTCAAGTAAGAATCAAGTAGGGAGTACAAGCCGAGTAACAAGTAATTGTGCCCACCCTACTAGGCGTGGTACTTTGGTGGTGACCGTGCCTCCTGAGGCTTCCAAGGAGGTTCCTGGGAATGTTGAGGCTGTTGATCCTAGCGGTGGCTGTAGCTTTTATGCCACCAGTGCCTCCTCCGACACTTCCTTCATCTTTTGCGGTTCCAAGGTATTCCTTTCCGAAGTATGTGGCAGTGGAAGCTGCTTCAGAGGCTATCTGTTTTCCCTTGGAGAGGCGAGATCAGAGGCCTTCCTCAGCTCGGAGATCTTCGAGGGATTCTACGAATCTTGCAAATGCGCCTAATTTTTCGACAGAAGATATCTGTCGAGTTCGGATATCGACTCTAGGAAGCAATATGCTCATGTTTCTGGAAATTGAATTCTTGTTATCTCAAAATCGCCTAGGAAAGATGATGGGCAGAATTCTTGAGTGTTTGTGTTGGCTTCTACTCAGAAGAGTGAGTACGCATTTTCCTTTGAGTTTCCTAGAAACACTCCTTTGCTTGACGAAGGGAAGGCATGCGTGTGTCTTCATCATGAGATTCACCTTGTTGATGACCTAAGTTTTACGGATCAGATTTTTTTCGGAAATGAAATATGCGAAGGTGTATGCCGATGTAATGCCTCGGCAGATGTTCTTGTCGAATTCTTTATTTTGGTGTGGAAGTGCACTTCTGTGTTCTTGGAGCTGGTTTTGCTTTGTTTGATTGTAGAATATGGTCTAAGTTAATATCAACGGGGCTTTCTATGAGTACAAGATCTGAGAAACTCGGGGAAAGGCGGCTGTTTAGGAAAATGAAGCTCTTCAATGCAAGTATGGTGAGAATAACAAAAGATGAGAAGCTGCCGTTTATGGGATCAGACACTTCCTGGTTCTAGAGGTCACCGAGAATAACAAAGAAGAGAAGATCAGACACTTCCTGGTTCATTGTAATTCAGAAAGACAGGTCCTGGTATATTTGTCGTAATATCGATGTATTTCAAAAACACAGGTCCTCGTAAATTCGTCGTAACACATATTTTTCTTAATGTCGTCGTATTTCAGAAACATGGGTCCATGTAAATTTACCGTAAGAAAAGAACACATGACTTGGTAAAATCGTCATAAATTTATGAGACCTATTTCCCTGTATAAACTCGAGCCATTTCGACACCAGAGCCTCGTCTCTTCCTCTGTACTCACTTCCTACTGCGTCATCCAAAAGAACAAGGTTAGTTTAAAAAAAATATTTAGATTTTAATATTTTAGGATATTAGTTTAGGTGGTTAGTTTACGTAACGAAACTAGATTAGGTTATGGAAGTTATAGATTATGCTGCAGAATTTAAAATTGATCATTAATGAATTTTCTGATTAGATTTTTTTTTTGATGCTCCTAGAAACAGCCCCACTATAATGAGACGTTCGGCACATGCCATATTGGTACATCTAGTTCATCACCAGCACTTTCTTCGGTTCTAGAAGTAGACCCTGACACCCAGTCATCTCCAAGAGCTTCCTAGATGCCTCCTTCCGCTATACCTCGGGTGCATCCTCCTTCTGCTCCATACAAGGAGCCTCCTGCCCATACGGCTGGAGTTCATCGAGATTTTCTGGTGCCACCAAGTGCACCTTATGTTTGATATACCGTCGAAGATCTTCTCACCCATCCGGGACGGGAAGGTTTAGATGTATTGAACCCCGATGATCACCAAAAACTTTATGGTACGTAATTTTCTTTCTGAATTTTATAATTTATATATTAGTTTTACAATAATAGTTTTTTTCTAACAAGTTACTATTATTTTTCAGATTTGGACTAGATAGTCATGTGGGTCGGAGCGATTCCGACATGATGAAAGGCTATTTCGTCAAGCCGCATTCAAATTGGACCCTGACACCAAAGCATAATAGGACCACATGGTTCAAATATTTTGTCGTAGTTTATATTTTAATTATATTTTTGTAAATTATTGTGATATTATTTTTTATTTTGTTTGTTTAAGCAAAAATGGGATTGGTCCATAGCAATCAACGAGAAGGTGAAGGCAGTGTTTGTTTCTAAGGCATAGACTCACTTAACAAACACTGTCTCGGACTGGGAGTTTAAGAGTTATGAAGTGAAGCACACCTTCCTCACGAAGGAAGTTTGGGATAGCCTCGTACGTTATTGGACCGACCCCCACTCAATCCAAGTCGCCTCGTTGTGCTTTATGTTCCGTATGACGAAGGATAAGCATGGTATTTGCTGATGCTTCACACTACCAACCAAAAATCCCACAACGGTATCCGTCTAGAGATTGTAAGTGTTTTTGAGAAAAAAATCCATGTACTAACTTATATTTATATTCTAACTATTCTCTTTCAAGGCCTAAAAGACATGAGCACTACCATCTATTTCTGGCCTTTTTTGAGGCTACCCACAAGACAAAGACAGAGATTTTTGTGGATACAAGGTCATAAAAGATCTACAACGATGTGATTGTTAGGATTTAAGCTCTAAACGTAGCTGATACAACAATCTCTAGATGGGTTACCCGCCACATTGTCCACACAGGAGGTGGACAAGAATTTTTAAGAGGTAATGATTTATATTCTACTTACATGTTATTATTTTTTATTTTCTAATTTCATATAATTTAACATAATATTTTTTTATCTCTTTTCAAGTTTATCCCTACAAAAAAAATATGGACACTGGGAATAAGATCCATTAACGATGTCCCATGGGCGAGATCGTCTTATTCTGAGAGATAGATGAGGTGTCCTCTTGGCTGCGGGGGCTGACTTGGATGTGATCCAAGCTCGCTTGGAATCCATCGAAGGTCTTCTCAAACTTTTGGTGATCAGAAATCCACAAATGCAGCGGATGTTGCACTTTAGATGGCATAGAAACGAGATTCCAGATCCACCATCCCATTCCGCATAGGAGGAGGTGGAGTTAGAGAGAACACCAAACATGAACAGCTAGGAGTTCTTCGATGACCTCAACCTACGAAGAATTTACAAGTTTTTGTAATTAAATTTGTAAGTTCTTAGGAGACAGAACTTGTAACTCCTCGTAACATTTACGACAAATTTACAAGGAAGCACTTGTAAATTTGTCGTAAAACATTACAAGGCTTTAACATCATCTCCCTTGTAAATTTGTTATAAAATTTACGAATAGAGAACGATGGTTTAACATTGGAATCTCATGACTAATTTACAATGAATGTCTACGAGTCTTTTACGATGTACAATTATATCGTAGGTTAACTAAGATTTTATGAGGAAAACGTTCGCATCATGTTTACGATAAAAAAATTTGTTGTAACACGAACGAGGATTTAACGACGAATTTTCCTTTATGACGGGCGATTTATGATGAAATTATGATCATGGTTAACTCGTCGTAACACTCCATTTACGGCAAATTAACCTTGAAAATGGTGTTGTAATCTATATATTTTTATTTTAGTGTTAGTTTAGTATTTTTTCTTTACAACTTATGGTATTTATGAAAATGGTCATGTAAAAGGTAAATCTAAAAATAGTATCAAATTGATATACCTTGTTATTTACCATTTTTCGACCATCATTTGGACCTTATTTGGAGTAGATTATGTGTGCATATAATGTGTTTTAGAGTCTTTGCAGGTCCAGTTACGTTCCGGAGCTTGATAGAGCATTTAGAAGAGATATCCAATAGCTGTTCACATTCAGCTAAGTACGAGTTGAAGTCAAGCATGACTGTCGATCAACAGAGCATACTTGACGTCGATCAAAGACCCACTCGAAGATATTGGCCGACTTCAAGCCCAAGTCAAGATAAATTACGAGAATTCCCCTAGATGAGTTTTGACCTAGTTTATATGGTTATGCCATTATTTAGGCAGAGGAGAGACGACAAGAAAACAAGTTTTGGAAGAGACAAATTTACTTTACAACTTTTAGTTTTCTTGCATTAGTAGTTTACGAGATTGGTATTGGAACCCCATTATTTATTTTATGCATTATATTATTCAGTTCATCATGTTTTCTTTGATCATGTCTGAGTAATTCACTTGTTAGATTTAGGGTTATTAATGGTATTGGTGAATTAGCCCTAAAATAGGATTGCTAGGATGAAGTAATATCAAACTTTGGAATTGTGTTTAATGCTTGCGTTCTAGAGTAGCTAATTAAAAACCTGAACTTAGGACATTGACAACTACGAGAGTAGGTTCTGTGCCAGAATTGATTACATTGATCTAGGTTGTTAGATATATGCGAGAGCTGGTCTAATTAGCGATAGATCTAGGGTTTCTAGCAAGGAAATTAGCCGTCGATCGATATCAAGGCCTTAGCCATCGATCGACACTAGGCCTTAACCGTCGATCGACAATACACTTCTCTGTCTGCATACGAGAGTTGGGACAAGAGGAGGTATAATTAGTTAATATCATTGTCCTCACATATCAATAATTTTCTGCATCATATCCATTATAATTCACTTGCCATAAATCCTAAATCTATCGCTTTTCTATATTTGCATAGATTTAGTATTTTAGATAATTTCCTATCCCAATAGACTTATAACTTAAACCATTATTTATAGTTTGCCTAGCTTGACCATTAGAATTATAATAAATCTATTGTGTCCCCTCGTTCTTTCTGGATTTGATCCCTAAATACTGCAATTTCACCTTTCTTGACAAGAGTAGTTCCTAGGGTTAATTTGAAAGATTGCATATTTAGGAATAAGTACCCACTCGCCGGAGAAGCTTCACATTAGCTTAAGCAACTACAACCAGGATCTCTGACATCCTGGACATACATCAAAATGCGTTCCTGTGCAATTTCTTTGATGATGCGCGAGCAGAGGACTTGAGAAGCAGAATCACCACCTTCACACATGCACCTGGAGAATTATTCAAAAGTTCCTGTTTCAGATTCAAGTCCTACGAGAGAGTCTGTCCACACCACGGTTTCAGCGAGGTGCAACTACTTAGCACGTTTTTAGAGGTATTGATCTACAATACCAGATGGCCTTAGACACATGTAGTGAAGGGAATTTCAGCATTAGGAGCCCAGAAGAAGCAACAAGTCTTATTGAGAATTTAGCGTCTAGAAATACCACCAAGAACATTGATTATGAAAGGAAGAAATCAGCTCCAGCCTTGAGCAAGGAGAAGGTAGATGAAGTCAAGGCAAAGGTGGACAATGTTCAAAAAAATTTCAAGAAGCAAGAAGTAAAAGCCATAGAAGAAGTGACTTTTATTGGTGGAAACAGTTTCTAGAGATAGGGAAATGAGAGCTACAACATAAACTTCTATGGCGGTAATATGAGCAATTACAACCAGAGTTCACAACAGCATGCCCATCAACAACAATAATAGGACCTTTGGATCTTCTAATCAGAACCCACATCCAGAAACTCAGGAGAGCAAGTTAAAAGTATGGTTGACCTAGTATTGGAGTAGAAGCAGAAGATGATTGTGAATTTCAATGGCAATATAAATGCTATGTACATCAACCTCAACACAAAGTTTGAGACTCTCAGCACTCATGTCAAGAATTTAGACAATAAAGTGGTCGAGACAAGTGAGGTAATTAAAGACATGAGACCCTGTTTAAGGAGAAGGAGGAAGCTGGTCAAAAACACCACGTCAATGCATTGATAGGTGCTGATTTTTGGAAATAGGTGAAGAGAGAACAACTCCAAGAGGGATATTTACGACTAGAAACTGCTATGTCTTTTGGTAGTTCTCACTGTTGTCGATCGATAGCCATTGATGAGAATCGATCGACAGAACCCTCAGAATATGTAGCCTCGTGTGAATCTTCAAACATCGATCACCGTCAAGACGTCAGCATCGATCGACGGTCTTCAGTAGTAGAAACAGTTTGTCTACCAAGTATAAATGCAAGCTTGTTTGTCAGACATTCTAGTAAAGAGACTCTAAAACAAAATGCCGATACACCTGAGCCAATGATAAGAAAAAGACATGCCAGAAGGAAGCAGAAGATTTCTAAACATCTTCGCAGAGAAGCAACTGAAAAAGAGATGGATGGCTTTGCCAAAAGAGTTTTCAAAATTCCTTTACACTCCATTTCATGAAGCATACTATATTCATAGATTGTAGATGTTTTTCAGAGAATCCAAGGAGACATGTAAGGACATTGAGCACATGTTCAATGACCTCAGAGAGAATCTGAACAAGAGGATAACTCTCAATAAGAAAAGTGACCCTCGAAAGTTCGTGATTCCAGATTGGTCGATCAGAATTAAAAAAAAAAACAAAATCGACCCATTGAATTAATGTCTTGATGGGACTATCTTGAGGCTGAACAACCTTTTCTTGATAGTTTTGATCGAATATTAATTATTATGATCGAGTTATATATAAGCTGGACGAGTTTATCCAAAAGCAGGACACGAACCAATGGACGGAAAACATTTGATCAAAAACTGGTCTTGAATACTTTCAGCTGCTTGCGAGTCATGTGCATGTCATGTGCTGCCTGGCTGCTTGCTTCTTGTCCAGATTAGTTTCTTAAGCCCTTATGTGTATTGATATAGGTTCAGTTATGTCGCTTAAATATTTTAAAATGGCCTAGTTGAACTAACTTATCCTTGAACTAAATTGAGTTGAGTTTCTGTTTGAATCGACCTTAATGATCTTGTATCCAAACGTTCTGAATCAGGAGTGAAGTAAAATGTTACTAGTTGAGCTTCAGTCTAGTCTTCCTTAGCCAATCTCATGGATACAAAGGTGAGTCTAGATAGTTTATTAATGAGTTATGAATGAGTATTGCTTCATTTAACTACTGAATATGGTTGATTGATAAGCAAATTCTCTTAATCAATAATCATGCTGAGGTGTTTACTTCTGTAAACACTTATGAACTATTATGAATTCTTATTTGAGGTTTTCCCGAGTCTTAGTACTTGTTCTCAAATACTAATAAATATGTATATTATTAAGTATATGAATATGAATCATGTGAAGTCTTATCATATTCACTCTCCCTAAAGTCTCCGCATTACCGTGACTTGGTCATGTGAATGGAGTAAGGTCATGAAGACACGATGATGAGGTATCACCCTGAAGGTCGTGTACTGCATGACGATGCATTTTCACATGTTCATAAGTATGTTCGAGGATGATGGTAATGCTAACTCACTATGCTCGGTTAGCCTATGTGGTTTATCGAATCTAGTATATATTTTATTTATATATGAGTGAATGGCGGGTGACATGGAGGTGATGTTTAAGATATGATTCACATCTATGGAATGATAGACCCTATATATATAATAATTATGGAATATATTTTCAGTGCATCAAATGGTGTTGACTGCTCGAGATACTATTGATATGTGTTGGGGTGCGGGATTAGACTAACTGAGTAAACTAGTTACTCATGAATCATTTGTGATGCAGGTAACCAGTAGGCGGGAGACCTTTTCTCTAGTATGGGAAGGAACAACATTAGCCAGCGGTAGTTTTATTATCCTTGCAAAGTCATTTTGATATATATTACGTATAAATTTTATTTTCCGAAAAACTCGAGGTTAATCTATAACATTTGTGTAAGATGCTTTTGAATGGATAAGTATATATTTTTAAAGAATGTTTTTAAAGTACGATTTCCATATGAGATTAGTCATTGTCCGGACGAACCAACTGTTGGGTATTACTCGGTCGGATTGCAAAACCTCGGGTTGTACCTAATATGATATGTGTACTTAGGTGATTGGCCTAAGGTACCTGAATTATTCCGGGAACTTCGGGTTGATCGTTGACGTACACATTGTGGCTTCTTTGGTTTGGTTTAAGTTACTAGTGATTGGTTGTGCATGTTCTTGTTTGATTGTTGCACAGCCGGTCAAGTCAACTTGTACTAAGACCAGATCGGAGGTGTCACATTCAAGGCATCCCACAAATCTCTATTTCTGTATGAGCTCATGTAAAGATTCAAAAAGTGATTAATATGGTTCCAAAACATCTCACTTACTTCCCTAAGCTGTCTAGATACAAGGAACCTCACGGTTTTCCTTGGTTGACCAAGATCAAGTAATAATGGCCATATCAATCAAACAATTGATTGAGTTATCGTTTATTCTGAATTTTTTTTCTCATTTATGTTGATTTATTTGTCTTTTAACCGCCTTGGTCGAGCTTATATAAGCTATTGCATTTGCTTCTTTCTAACCAGACATGAAATAATGAATGTACATGAAACTTTTGTTTCCTTTAAAGTTTTCTCTTGTAAAACTTTGTTTCTCTTGTCTTGTTGAGACCAGTACCTCTAAGAGCTTATTATTGGAAAAAAGTTTGTCAGCTACACGAAGTTTACCTTAATATGGTGGAAACCATCCAATGTTTCATAATATGTTAACAACTACACGATGTTTATGTTAATACATGCCACATATACGAAGTAAATGATTATATGGTGAGAACATCAAAATCGGGTTTAACTGATTCTAGGAAAAGTTAATGGGGTCAAACTGTAATTAATCAAAAAATCAAATTTAAAACAAAAGGAACTAATTTTAGAAAAAATAATTGTTACATTAAATTTTGATTAAGTAAAAATTATAGAAAATAGTTGACAAGAAAAATAAGAAAATTCATAATTGAAATTTAATATATTTTAATATTTATGAAAAATTAAAAAATATGAAGACAATCACTTTGATATTGTCGATCATATTAATTTCCAATATAAATATTTTAAGGAATTCATATTTTAGACTTTTAAATTGGAAATAAATTTTGGTTGAAAGATTTTAAATAGATTAACAAGATGAATTATTTTAAAAGTCAAAGAAAAGAAATGCTACGTCTCATAACACTTACAATTAACATCATAAAACTATAAAATACATTTACAAATATATTACTACTATCAATAATTAAAATGATATAACATACATAAGCATTATAATTTTTTGGGTTTTTTCAAAAACAACCTAAAAATTCAAGTCAAATGCAAAACCAACCTCTTTTTTTTTTAGTTACTATTCATCATTGAATTTTCCATAATACCCATAAGTTTTTGAATTATTTACAAATTTGCCATTATTATTTATTTATTTATTAATTTCGAAAAATACAAAAAACCAAATACACCCTAAACATTTCTTCTTAATTACAACTATGCCATCATCATCAATATTTTCAACCACCATTTTTGATCTCTTAAAGCTTTAGAATTGAATTTTCAACCACTTTTTTCTCATTCTAAACAAGCAAATCTTCATTTCCTCTCATTTTCTCTACATTTCCATCTAAAAATCTCTCTTTTCATAATCATAAACTTCATAATTTCGTTTTTTTCACTTGTGAATCGTCAAAAATGTTTCATTTTGGTCAATATTGGAGTTTGGACGGTTGAAAAGGCTGGAAACGAGCTTATAAATTCAAACATCAGTGTACTACAAATTCAAAACATCAGTTTACATCAGAAGTCTACAAATTCAAAATATATGTTTACAAAATTCAAAATATCAGTCTACAAATTCAAAATATCAGTCTACAAATTCAAAATATTAGTCTACAAATTCAAAATATCAGTCTACAAATTCAAAGTTTCAGTCTACAAATTCAAAATTTCAGTCTACAAATTCGAAACTTCATACTACACTTCAAAACGAAGTAGACTCACCAGAAGCAGAGAAATGGATTAGAGAGGATGCAATGCTCGTTAGAGAAATGGATCTAAGACTGACCGACTCAGATCTGAATCAAAAGAAACTAAAAGGTTAGTAAACAAGGATGAGCTTGTTAGGTTATTAGTTAAATGAGAGATAGAGATGATAAAGAGACGTACATTGGAAGATGAAGCACAGTCCCTTGCTGGCTAGAACAGAGAGATGAAGTAGAAGCCATGATACTGACTGGAAGCAGAGATTTGGACGAGAAGCACCATTCCTTAGAAGTCACCGGCTCAGATCTGAAAAGAGAAAAAGGTAAAGGTGGTCACTTTTTATCAACAGAGAATAGAGACATTTAACTTACCAGAGTGATGGAGGAGACATAGATGAAGCGGATGGGAACTGCGTGGATCGATTTCACTGGAAATCTCGCCGGAAATCGCCTAAAGAGAGATACGGCGAAGTTTAGTTTTTTTTTTTTACCTGAAAAGCTTGAGAAATCGTATATATATACTAGGTTAAATTGTGTGTAGACTGAAAAAAAGGTCTACATATATGTAGACTTTATAATATGTCTACGAATCCCTTAACCACAAATCTCAAACCGTAAATGTTTTATTTGATCATCAAATTATATTGGTTAAATTCGGTTAGGTTAAATTGTGTGTAGACTGAAAAAAAGGTCTACATGTATGTAGACTTTATAATATGTCTACGAACCCCTTAACCACAAATCTCAAACCGTAAATGTTTTATTTGATCATCAAATTATATTGGTTAAATCCGGTTAGGTTAAATTGTGTGTAGACTGAAATAAAGGTCTACATATATGTAGACTTTATAATATGTCTACGAACCCCTTAACCACAAATCTCAAACCGTAAATGTTTTATTTGATCATCAAATTATATTGGTTAAATCCGGTTAGGTTAAATTGTGTGTAGACTGAAAAAAAAGTCTACATATATGTAGACTTTATAATATGTCTACGAACCCCTTAACCAAAAATCTCAAACCCCAAATGTTCCTTAAAAGTGTTTAATTATATAAAATTTTATTTTTTTACTTCATATTATCCATTATATTAATGATTAGTTAAAAATATTACAACAATTATTTTTATACATTTTTAAAATTAAATTATTAGATAAAATTATGGTGTAGACTACATAACAAGTCTACCGAGTGAATAGACTTCGTACGAGGTCTACATTTATGTAGACTTCTTTCTGTTACGTGTAGACTAACAAAGGATATAAACATAAAATATACTTCTGTTTTTTGTTTGGTCATAAGGGTTAAATAGTACTTTTATCACCCTTGTAGGTTGGTTTTGCATTTGATTGAAATTGGGGTACACTTTTAGGTTTAGATTGAAATTTTAGGTTGTTTTTAGCAAATCCCCCTAATTTTTTTTTGTAATATGTCACCGTAATTTGATACACTGTTTACAAATACCAAATTTGTATCTGTTATCTGTATATATATATATATATATATATATATATATATATATATATATATATATATATTTATATCTGATTATTTTTGTCAACATCAATATTTCTTTTGTAAATATTATGTCAACATAATCTTGATATATTATGATATTAAAATTTACGTAACATTCATTTTTTTGTCTTTTAAAATAATTCATCTTGTTAATCTATTTAAAATCTTTCAACCAAAATTTATTTCCAATTTAAAAGTCCAAAATATGAATTCTTTAAAATGTTTATATTGGAAATTAATATGATCGACAAAATCAAAGTTATTGTCTTCATATTTTTTAATTTTTCATAAATATTAAAATATATTAAATTTCAATTATAAATTTTATTATTCTTATTTTCAACTACTTTCTATAATTTTTACCCAATCAAAATTTAATGTAACAATTATTTTTTCTAAAACTTAGTTCCTTTTGTTTTAAATTTGATTTTTTGATTAATTACAGTTTGACCCCACTAACTTTTCCTAGAACCAATTAAATCCGATTTTGATGTTCCTACCATATAATCATTTACTTCGTATATGTGGCATGTATTAACATAAACATCGTGTAGTTGTTAACATATTATGAAACATTGGATGATTTCCACCATATTAGGGTAAACTTCGTGTAGTTGACAAACTTTTTTCCTTTAGTATTTTTTGTTGTATCACGAGCCTATCCATTTCTCGTGTGTGTACTTCAATCCACGTTCATCATCAACTCGATCCATCCAGCCGGATTCACTTGGTCGATTAGATCAAACTTTTGAACCACCCTCTTTTTGTTTTGTTATTCTTACGGATTTAAGCCTTTGATAGCCTAGGCTTGTATCATTTTTGGAATCAGAGCTAAAAGTTCCTATCATCTATCATGTTTCTTTTTTTTTTATTCTACTCAAAAAGAAAACCAGAAAGATCTTCTTACATCTTTGGTTTTTTCTGTTTTGTCTTTGCTAATCAAAAAAAAAAGAAAAAAATCTTGGTTTTCTATGTTAAAGCCTAAAGTTTTTCATGGAAGATATGGTCCTGAAGCATAACTCTCTTTGACTGCACACATTGATAGCTGTATCTGGGAGAATCACATGCCATCACATGAGATACTACCTCTAGCCATCAATCAGCTACGAGGTGAGGCAGCAACATGGTGGGATCTTGAAGAGGAAGAACGCTGGTACTACAATGAGCCAGCCATCACTACTTGGGAGAGTCATAAGATTATCATGGAGAAGAGGTATATACCAACAGATTTTCCTGAATATATCAAAGAGCGTTATGGTAGAAGACTAATCCGCAAGGGCGCGCCACCAGCAACACCAAAACTGAAAGTATCCATTATCTCTCTGCCTAAAGAGCCTGAGTATCCTCATCCACCAAATGAGTCTTCATTACCTACAATTTCCACAGAAAAAGAAGAACCAACGCCCGAGGTCCAGCTACATTAATATGACACCACAATGTCATATGAACAGGTTTTGAGGATAAAACTTTTTGGAGAAAGAGGGAATAATGCAATCATGATATCAACTAATGATATTATAAATCAACTGTCAGGAACAGGGGTGTGGTCATTAGATCAGTATCTGAAGAAAAATCTACAACCGTAGCTGCACCAGAAGCCAATCAGATGCACAATTCAACAAACCAGAGAACCGACCAGGACATATGTTCACTCAAAATGACATATCTGACAAACCGTGACGCCTTTCTCCATGAAACCAATATTCAGAGATTCTACACTCTAGTTTCGTTGCAAGTGGCATCACATTAAAAGCTTCACTGATTAGGAAGTTATGGATTTTACAAACTTGAGGTTTCCAAGCCCATAGCTGCGAGTACATCCCTTTACAAGTGCATCCTAGCCCAAAAAAAAGAACGGCGTGAACCAAAACCAATCATAGTCTTCAAGATGTATCTCTTATCTTTCAAACAAGCTGAATATGAGGAGAAATGGTCAAGGGAATTTAAATTTATGCTTAATTTCCCAAAACCAGTCAAACAAGCTCTCAACTTTCCTTATTTGGAACATGTCACATTCAAGGCACCCCACAACTCTCAATTGCTGGATGATTTTGTGTTAAAGATTCAAAAAATATTTAATGTGGTTCCAAGACATTTCACTTACCTCCCCAAGCCGTCTAGATAAAAGGAACCTCACAGTTTTCCTTAGTTGGCCAAGATCAAGCAATAATTGCCATATCAATAAAACCATTGATTGAGTGACATTTATTCTAAAATTTTATTCTTGTTATAAACCAATTGATGTGGATGAAATAACCATAAGGATTGGACAAAGACCAAGACAAGACCAAACCAGATCCGACCTAACCAGCTAGAGAGAGAAACTCGACAATGACCTAAACCTAATGTGCATTGGCTTAGTGTTTTCCTTTTCCATGTTTATCTTGGAATTGTTATCTTTCCATTTATGTTAATGACGGTCTATTTGTATTCCCTATATAAAGGGAACCTCCATCGATTGATATGAATAAGAATATGCAAGTTCCCCCATTACTTTTACAACATGTTATCAGCACGATACGTCTCTCATAAACCCTAACCTAAATTCGATACCCACAAGAACAAAAAGCAGCCATCAAGAACCCTAGTTCTAAAAACTCGTCGATTCAATCTCATCATCACCATCCAAGCTTCCTGCATCTAAAGGATTTGATATCTCTCTCTCTACAATCGGAAAACCTAAGTCACCCGATAGGAGGCACATCCGATCAAATGGCCAACCCGATACACTCGATCAATAAACACACCCGACTGCAATCACACCCGCGAACACCCGAGAAGAAAACCCACACCTGATAGCAATCAACACAGCCGACACACCCGATACACACACAAATCACACCCGATATAAGTACTCTCGATATACCCAGACAAGACCATGATCCAGAACCCGATACACACATTACCACCACCCGATAGACTCAAGGACCCGCGACCAGTTCGTACACGACCCGCGACCAAACTCGGTGGACCGATCAACCCTACTTGAGGTTAAGCTAACTCGTTAAACCTTAATTCATTAAATTGATCATAGAATTTTGCTAAGTTGCTGGATAGTTCAGAGAACTTCATCCTGATCACATAGGGTATAAATCCATTGGTTGATTGCTTGTTGATTGATAGTTTTGAATGCAAATCCCATAGAAATCGGGTGCTAGGTTGTTAATCAATAAAAACCCAAATCATAAACCTAATTATAATTCAATTAGGATTAATAGGTTGTTGATTAAACCCTAAACCTAAATCGGCCAAAAGCCCTAATCACAATCTAATTAGGTTTACTAATTATAAACCGATTAGGTTTGATAGTAAAAATAATTTGCTTGATTGCCTTGATTGTTTGTTTGATTGATTGATCACCTTTAAACTATTTGTTAGGATTGTTAAAAGAAACCATTGATTGTTTTTTCTTAAACCGACCACATGGTCTAAAACATAAACCGATTGACATAACCAAGTAGGTTGTTAGATTGAATCGATCATATAACCTTGTTAGGTTGATAGATTGCATTGCATCATTCTCGTACGGGATGTATGGCAATGCATCATATATATAACCGGCCATTGTTCATTGAATTACTATTGTCTTGATTGCAATTGAACTTAGAAACCCTTATGATAGGTTGATAAAATTCTGAATTCTAAAACTCATGATTATATGATTTCAGATGTTGAAAATCAATAACTTGAAATATGCGGCCATTAATCTCTCTGGAGATAATTACCTCTAATGGGCGCTTGATACCAAGATCATCCTAAAGTCAAAAGGACTCGGTGAAGCATTATAGATGACAATAATGTCGGTGAGAAAGATAGATACCGAGCCATACTAATAATAAGACATCACTTGGCTGAGAATCTCAAGGATCAGTACTTAACTATCGAAAATCCTCTTGAGCTTTGGACAAAGCAGATATGATCACCAAAGAACGATGATCTCACCCAAAGCTCATTATGATTGGAAAAACCTAAGGATCCAAGATTATAAGTCTGTGGACGAGTACAATTCTGCACTGTTTAAGATCGTTTCAAAATTGAAACTGTGTGGAGAAACGGTTACGGATAAGGATATGTTTGAGAAAACCTTTTCCACGTTCCACACAAGCAATGTGTTGCTTCAACAACAATATCGTGGGAAAGGCTTCACCACTTATGCTGATCTTATATCTTGTTTGCTCCTTGCAGAGTAGAACAATGAATTGCTAATGAGAAACAGTGAAATGAGACCTCCAGGATCCACACCATTACCTGAGGCACACACAGCTACTAATACTGATAAAGAGGTAAACCACGTCCATGCTAATAGCCAATTCGGTCGAGGCCGTGGAAAATGGCCAGGACGTGGCCGCGGTCGAGGTTCTTATGGCCGCGGTTGAGGAAGCCCATACAGTCGAGACTATGGCCGAGATAGAGTCCAAAGTAACTCTTATGGTCGAGGAAATGGACGAGGCCAAGGGAATTCTTTCAGACCCTCACAACGGACCAAATCAGTGTGCCATAGGTGTGGCATCAGCAATCATTGGGCAAAGACTTGCAGGAATCCCAAGCATCTATGTGATCTCTATCAAGAGAGTTTAAAGGGAAAGAATCCTGAAGCCCACATGATAGTCCAAGATGATGAAAACGATTTTGACCATGATAAAGATGATTTACTAGAATATGAGACTTCAGATTGTCTTAAGAATGATAAATGATTTTGATATTTGTAATCTTTGCTTGTTTTATTTGGTGTTTGACATTTCTATGTTTCATTTCTATAATGTCATTTCTATGTTTCATTTCTATGAGTGTCATTTCTATGTTTTGATTGAATGATCTATATGAAGTATCTAAACAACGTTCTATTAATCTTGTTTTAGAAATGACCAATAACAAGGATGTATTTGTAGTGGACAATGGATTGAGCCACACGATCCTAAGAGATAAAAGATACTTCATAAACTTTATTATTAAAAAGGCCAACATTTCAACAATTGCGGGTATATCTAATCTAATAGAAGGCCACAGCCAAGCACGTATACTATTTCCCATGGGTACGCATATAGAAATATCGGATGCCTTATATTCACCCAGTTCTAAAAGAAGTCTATTGAGCTTCAAAGACATTCGAATGAATGGATATCATATTGAAACTAAGGGCGAAGGAGATAAAGAATTCCTTCAAATTATAGAAATCGGCCAAGGGCAAAAGAAACTATTAGAATGCATACCCGCATTATCTATTGGACTATATCAAACTAAAGTTAGTATGATTGAGGCCAATGTGACATTTAATAAAACAGCCATCGAAAATTTCACTTTATGGAATGACCGGTTTGGCCATCCCGGTTCAAACATGATGCGTAAGCTGATATCAAACACTAGAGGCCATACACTTAAAGAAAAACGAATCATCCCTAAGCACTTAACATGTGCATCTTGTTCACAAGCGAACCTAATCGTTAGGCCATTACCAGTTAAGGTGACAAAGGAAACTATAAACTTTCTGGAAAGAATTCAAGGCGACATATGCAGACCAATTCACCCACCTTGTGGGACATTTCGATATTTCATGGTCCTTATAAATGCATCGACCAGATGGTCACACGTATGCTTATTGTCGACCCGTAATTTAGCATTTGCAAGATTGCTCGCTCAGATAATAAGATTACGAGCTCATTTTCCAGATTTTCCTTTGAAGACTATACGTCTTGATAATGCTGGTGAATTCACATCTCAAGCGTTCAATGATTACTGTATCTCCATGGGGGTGACAGTGGAACATTCCATGGCACATGTACATACACAGAACGGCTTAGCCGAATCACTTATAAAACACATTCTGCTTATAGCCCGACCATTACTCATGAGGTCGAGGTTGCCGGTTTCAGCATAGGAAAATGCGGTTCTCCATGCGGCCGAGCTCATACGCATCCGACCATCTAGTGAACATACGTATTCCCATCACAATTACTAACGGGTCAAGAGCCAGACATTTCCCATCTCAAAACATTTGGCTGTTTTGTTTATGTTCCAATTGCTCCACCATAGAGAACAAAGATGGGACCTCAGATGAGGATGGGGATATATGTTGGATTTGATTCTCCCACGATTATAAAATACCTTGAGCCAACTACGGGTGATTTATTTAAGGCCAGGTATGCGGATTGTCATTTCAATGAATCCAAACTTCCAACATTAGGGGGAGATCAAAAGCTGGTAAAGGAAATAAAAGAAATTTCATGGATCAAACATCCATAACATGACAAGATCCTCGGACTCAAGTGTGCGATCTTGAGATCTAGAAAATAATTCATTTACAAATGCTAGCTTATCAATTGCCAGATTCCTTTGCTGACCGAAACAGAGTGACTAAGTCACATATACCAGCTGTTAATGCACCAATAAAATTAGATATCCAGATGGGTCACAATCAAGTTTCTACTGAGTCTATGGCACGTCTCAAACGTGGTAGACCTATTGGTTCCAAAGATAAACAACCTCGGAAAAAGGAGGTGCAACCGAGAATGGAACCCCAGACATAGCCAGCCTTACCCGAGGCACGGCCAAACTCGATCAGACGTCCTCAGATGCGGTCGATGAACCGGCCCGACCGACCACGCTCGATGGTCCGGACAGAAAAGGCATGGCCGATGGTCCGATTGTACCGACCAATGATTCTCGGGACGCCTTGCATCATGGTACTGACGGTCCTAAGAACAATGAGATCTCAATAAAATATATATTGTCTGGAAAGAAATGGAATAGAAAAGATGTCGACATCAGTGATATATTTGCATATTTTGTAGCACTTGAACTGATAGATAATGAGGATCATGAACCCACGTCAATATATGAATGCATGCAAAGATCAGATTGGCTTAAGTGGAAAGAAGCCATAAACATGGAGTTAAATTCTTTAAAGAAAAGAGGTGTTTTCGGTCCTATAATCCGAACACCATATGATGTTAAACCAGTTGGATACAAATGGGTCTTTGTGAGAAAAAGAAATGAAAATGGCGAGGTTGTGAGATACAAAGCGCGACTCGTAGCACAAGGATTCACACAAAGACCAGAAATCGATTATGAGGAAACTTATTCCCTTCTGGTGGATGCGACTACTTTCAGATTCTCAATAAGTCTGGCCATAAGAGAAAATTTGGATTTACGGTTAATGGATGTTGTAACCGCATATTTATATGGTCCACTGGATAATGACATCTACATGAGGATCTCAGAGGGTATAGAAATGAAAGATAAAGAAAGATCTCGAGATCAACACTGCATTAAACTAAACAAATCACTATACGGACTGAAACAATCCGACCGGATGTGGTACAATAGACTAACTGAGTACCTAGTGAAAGAAGGATACAGAAATGATCCTATCAGTTCATGGATTTTCATAAAGAAATTCGACAATAAGGGCTTTGTGATTATAGCAGTGTATGTTGATGATTTAAACATCATTGGAACCTCTGGAGAGATCGCCCAAACAGTCAAATATCTAAAGAAAGAATTTGAAATGAAAGACCTAGGCAAAAACAAAATTCTGTTTGGGATTGTAACTTGAGTATAGAAATGATGGAATCCTTGTGCATCAAATGGCATATACAGAAAAAGATACTCAAGAGATTTAATATGCCGAGTCTCACCCTTTGTCAAGCCCTATGGTCGTGAGATCTCTTGGCCCGGACACTGACCCATTGCATCCTAATATGGATAGTGAGGATGTCCTTGGTCCCGAAGTGCCATATCTCAGTGCTATTGGAGCCTTAATGTACTTGGTAACTCACACACGGCCTGACATATCTTTTGCCATGAAACTCTTGTCCAGGTTTAGTTCTTGCCCGACCAAAAGGCACTGGGACGGGATTAAACATGTTCTGCGTTATTTAAAAGGAACAAAAAATTTAGGTTTTTTTTACACTAACCATAACAAAGAATCTTTAGTTGGTTTTTCTGATGCAGGTTATCTATGTGATCCACACAATGCAAGGTCACAAACGGGCTATGTTTTCACGCATGGTGGTACGACCATATCATGGCGTTCTATGAAGCAAACCATATCGGCCACTTCTTCTAATCATGCCGAGATTTTGGCCATTCATGAAGCAAGTCCTGAATGTGTTTGGTTGAGGTCCATGACTCAACATATCCAAGATGACTGTGGGATGTCTGAAGATAAGGAGCCAACCGTGATGTATGAAGACAATGCAGCATGCATTGCTCAGCTAAAAGATGGTTACATCAAAGGCGACAGGACGAAACATATCTTGCCCAAATTCTTCTTCACACACAAGTTGCAAAAGACAAAGGAGGTTCAAGTGCATTCAAGTGAGAATTCAGCCGATTTATTCACTAAGGCATTACCGACTTCTACATTGAAGAAACTTATCCATCAGATTGGAATGCTTCGGTTAAGAGACCTTCAGTGATGCATTCATCAGGGGGAGTAATACGGTTGTACTCCTTTTCCTGACATTGTTTTATCTCAAAAGGGTTTTATAGGTTAGGTTTTAATGAGGCAACATACCAAACGTATTACAAGCTCTATATGGTTATAACATCCAAGGGGGAGTGTTATAAACCAATTGATGTGGATGCAATAACCATAAGGATTGGACCAAGACCAAGACAAGACCAAACCGGATCCGACCTAACCGGCTAGAGAGAGAAACTCGGCAATTACCTAAACCTAATGTGCTTTGGTTTAGTGTTTTTATTTTCCATGTTTATCTAGGAATTGTTATCTTTCCATTTATGTTAATGACGGTCTATTTGTAATCCCTATATAAAGGGAACCTCCATCGATTGATATGAATAAGAATATACAAGTTCCCCCATTACTTTTACAACAATTCTCAGTTATGCTGATTTATTTTTCTTTAACCAGCATCAGTCGAGCTTCTATAAGCTCTTGCATTTGCATCTTTGTATCCAGACTTGAAATAATCAATGAAAATGGAAGTTTTGTTTCCCTTTGAAGTTTTCTCTTGTAACACTTTGTTTCTCTTGTCGTGTTGAAACCAGTACCTCCAAGATCTTGAGTATTTTTGTTGTATCACGAGCATATCCACCTCTCGTGTGGTGCACTTCAATCCATGTTCATCATCAACTCGATCAATCCAGCCGGATTCACTTGGTCGATTAGATTGAACTTTCAACGACCCTCGTTTTTTTATACTCTTAAGGATTTAGGTCTTTGATAGCCTAGACTTGTATCAGTAAATGAAATTGTCCATGTCATAATTAGCTTGATGCCATGTCATATTTTTTTAGAAACTATGTCATTTTTATGAGAATGAATGTGGTGATGACACATCACCAAATCACTTCTCAAGTAATATTTAGGGGATTCATGAGATTCACATTTAATAGAGATAATCATGATATTTATACTAATTATGTCAGTAATACAATAAATATCTTATTAATAAAATATTCTTTCCAAATATATCTTACATTTATGACAATTTTAATTTAATAGGATATATTTCTAATAATTCCAATATATATAGATAGATAGAGAGAGAGAGAGATGAATATTCATTTGATTTTAATAGGATATCTCACTAAAATGCACATGTTTAGGGTTTGCTAGGATCATGAGCCTTCGAGGTCTGATCCGCCTCATTTTCCCCTTAAACAGATTGGTTCTCCTCCTACCTTTTAATTGAAGAAAAATAGTTTTATTAGATAAAATGAGTCAGACACAAAGCATAAGTAGGAAACTACAGTACTTAAATATTAGCGGTAAAGCCGTAGAAAACATGATCCTTAGATCTTATTTAAAAGTAGAAAGTTTTGAGAAGCAGGACATTCCAACTATTTGATTGAGTCTTATCATACATGTCTTACATTTTATAGGCTCCTGCCCCCTGACCCTCGGTTATCTTGTAATGGACCTTCCCATCCAGGATCCAGCTTTCCTACTGACTTATTCCTTTTATTTTTGAATACTCATCGAATGAACCAATCCTCTTGGTGGAAGGTTTTGTTTCTCACCTTTTTATTGTAGTTTATGGCGATTTTTGCTTGTACAACTAGTTTCTTATTTTGACCGCCTCTCTTTTCATCTGGTAGATCAAGGTCCAGAGTCATCAACTCTTCGTTCTCCTTTTGAGAGATAGGCTCAAAGACAACCTTTTTTACTTGTACTTTGGTCTGGAGTACTTCCTCCATTCCATAAACAAAGGAATATGGTGGTTTTCCAGTAGCTACTTTAGTCGTATTTCGGTAAGCCCATAGGACTCTTGGCAATTCTTCCATCCATTTTCTTTAGGCATTCTCTAGACTTTTTTGATCATATTGATTATCTTTTTATTGTTAGACTCCACTTGTCATTGGACTCACCTGCAAACAAATACTCCAACCAACGAGTGTTGACGTAAGCTTGAAGCTAATTTAAGTTATTCTAATGAGTTTAGGATTATGAATATTTCCAATTAACTACTTGTGTGTTTCCTAGCATTTAGCTATATAAGGAAGTGACATGATGTGATGCAACTTACGAGATTTGAGAGAGCCTTAGTTTGTGTTAAGTTTTGAAAGCAATAAGAAAGTGTGTTTTAATTTCAATAATTTGTATCTGAGCTATATTGAAATCGATAATTCTATCCAAGAAAATAAAGAAAACAAGTATTGTTGAGAAGACGAAGCCATAGGAGACTTAATTGTGACAACTAAGGCGAAGGAGAGCAGTCCTTCGACAATACAATGTTTGATGCTCGAAGCCATAAACTACATGGTATGGAGCATGCAAATGAAAGTGGCACTTAAAGTGCATAAAGTTTGGGAGTCGATAGAACTAGGCTTAGATGACAGAGATAAGAACGATATGGCTCGATCTCTTCTATTTCAGTCGATACCATAATCCCTAATCCTACAAGTCGGGAACCTTGATACATCTAAAGAAGTATGGGAAGCGATAAAGGAAGAAATGGTTCGAGAAGCTCGGTTACTGATATACCTTGTTATTTACCAGTTTTAGACCATCATTTGGATCCTATTTGGAGTCTATTATGTCTGTCTGGACTGTGTTTAGAGTATTTACAGGTCTAGGTATGTTTTGGAGCATTATGGAGATGATGGAGCTTGTTAGAGTATTCAGAAGCTGTTCACATTCAGCTAAGTACGAGTCGAAATCAAGCATGACCATCGATCGACGAGCATCCTTGCTGTCGATTGACGACCCACTCACAAAGTATTGGCCCACGGCAAGCCAAGTCAAAATGAATGATGAGAATGCCCCTAGACGAGTTTTGACCTAGTTTATATGGATTCTACCATTATCTAGGAAAAGAGAGACCACTTTTTATTTTACAGCTTTTAGTTTTCTTGCATTGAGTGTTTTAGTAGATTAGGGGAGAATCTCTGAACTCCTTCAGAGATTTTTATTGGAATCCCATTTATTATTATATGAATTATATTATTTAGTTCATCATGTTTTCTTTGATCATGTCTGAGTAATTCACCTGTTAGATTTAGGGTTCATAATGGTACTGATGAATTAGCCCCAAAATAAGATTGCTAGGATGAAGTAATACCAATCTTTGGAATTGTGTTTAATGTTTTCTCTCTAGAGTACTACTAGGAAACCTGAACTTAGGAAATGGACAGTTACAAAAGTAGGTTATGTGCCAGAATTGATTACATTGAGCTAGGTTGTTAGATGCATGCGAGAACTGGTCTAATTAACATAGTGGACGAAGTTCGTGTCTGATTAGGTTGATCAACATAAGGCCTTAGCCGTCGATTGACGGTGAACTTCTCTGTCCGCATAAGAGAGTTTGGACAAGAGGGGGTGGAACTAGTTAACATTTATTGTTCTAGCATATTAATAATTCTCTGCATCTTTTATAATTCACTTGCATGAAACCCTAGATCAACCGCTTTTCCATATTTCCATTCGCTTTAGTATTTTAGATAATTTCCTATTCCTGATAGACGTACAACCAAAACCACTATTTATAGTTTGCTGATATAGCCTATTTATTACCAGTTTTAGACCATGTTATAGACTCTATTTAGGGTCTGTTATGTGTGTCTAGGCTATGATTTGAGGTCTTTACAGGTCCAGGTACGTTTAGAGATATATGGAGATACTTGGAACTTTTGGAGCATTTGGAGAGGAATAATCCGTAGCTGATCATTGAAGAGAATTGAAGGACGAGATTACCATCGATCGACGATACAACGTAGGCGTCAACCGATGTTACATGACCAAGATCGATCGATGTTGCACATCTGCCATCAATCAATGTCAAGTTCGGAGAGAGCCTACTTTCAAGCCCAAGTTAGAGACATGACACAAGATTACTATATTACCCTTGGACGAGTTTTGACCTAGACTTTAAGGTTTTATTTATACTTTATGTATTCCACCATGGTAAAGTGTGTTAGAGTTAAAGGGGGAAAGAGTTTGTGTGTGTGTGCTAGTATTTTGCTAGTGTATTCTAAGTGTGCTTTGAAAGCTCATTATTTTATCTATGCATTTTATTAAGATTATTCTTCTTACTTTAATTTTGTTTGAGTAATTTTCAACTAGGTTTAGGGTTTATCAATGGTACTGATGGATTATCCAAACAATAGAATTGTTAAGTTCATTATTAGATCTATTAATAGAATTGTGTTTATTTCTTGTGTTCTAGAGTATCTAACTAGAACCCTGATAATAGGTTAGTTAGGCGCAAGCGAGAGCATGGTCTACTACCGGAATCTATTCTGTTGAGCTAGGTTGCTAGAAACAAACGAGAGTTGATTTAGTCAATCTAGTGAACTTATCGAACTAGGTCATCACGCTTGACTCAAGAAACCATCGATCAACGCAGGATCATTGCCATCGATCGACGGTCATTCCGTGTCAACAAGCGAGAGCTGAGACATTGGACTTGGTCAATAGATTAGGCGCACATGCGAGAGCTGGTGTCTTTTACATTAGATTTCGAGTTCTGTGATTAATACCTTTAACTTCTATCTACTATAATCCACTTGCTTGAAACCCTAGATCTAGCATATTTTCATATTTACATTACTAGCATATTTCCATATTGCATCTATACCTTCTAATAAGGAATATTTCCTTGACCTGATTACTTGCTACTAATATATAGTTACCTAGCTTAGCTTTTAGAAATAAGAAATCTATTGTGTGCCTTTGTTCTCTATGGATTTGATCTCTAAGTACTACACCCGATCTCTCTTGACAAGAGTATTGTTGTATTGTGTGTTAGGATTAAGGGTTAATTTGACAGTTGTTTGTTTAGGATATTATTACCCTACTGAAACATAAAAACACACCCCACGTCAAATTTGGCGCCGTTGCCGGGGAACATTAATCACCATTAGATTTATTTTCTAGGACTTAGTCTAGGTTTGTTACATTCAAGGTTACTGATTTTTCCTTTTCTTTGTTTTTAGGTGCATGCAAAAGAGTACCAAGAGAAACAAATGACAAGACTTACTGCTCTCTGACCCACAGTAACTCGAACGCACGATCCGCAAAGAAAGACGACACACATCGATCGACGGCATACTTTCAGCATCGACCGATACATCTTTACAGACAGAATCAACCATCATTAGAACTCAACCATCAACCGATACCAGATCTCTAGCATTGACCGATATTCATCATATACCGTCGATTGACAGCACCTCATCCGCATCTATCGACGACAGCAGACAAGTTCAGATGGTTGCGCCTATAATTTTGGTTCAGAATGAGAATGGAGACTTGCATGACCTCAACGGTCGTCTGCGTAATACAGCAGGTCAAATGATAGATAACCAGGGGACAATAATCCCTTAAGCAGAAGTACACGCTGCAATAGCTCAACCTGAAGCTAACGCCCAAGCTGTTCAAAGAACGCTGGCTGACTACAACCGTCCAGACCATTACTACGCAAACAGATCCGCCATTCGTCCTCAAGCTTTTCAGAGAAACGATTTTGAGATCAACCCCGCTTACTTTGGACGCCTTACCATGGGTTGAGACACGAGCACCCTATGGATCATCTGGAGCGATTAGAGGATCTAGTGACTGCTATTAAAGCCAATGGAGTCCCTGAGGACTATCTTTTCTGTAAACTCTTCAAGTACTCACTTGATGGAGAAGCTTCATATTATCTTAAGCAGCTACCACCAGGATCTCTAACATCCTGGACTGACATTAAGAACACTTTCTTGTGGAACTTCTTTGATGACGCAAGAGCAGAATATCTGAGGAGAAAGATTGCTACTTTTTCACAAGAGCCTTTAGAGTCTTTCAGAAACTCATGGATCAGATTCAAGTCATACCAGAGAGATTGTCCACATCATGGGTTCAACGAAGTGAAGCTTCTTAGCAGTTTCTTCAAAGCCATTGGACTGCAGTATCAGATTGCTTTGGACACAGCTAGTGAAGGAAATTTCAGCACTAGGAGCCCTGAAGAAGCTACAAGATTGATTGAGAATCTAGCATCTAGCAGCAGTACCAAAAACATAAATTTTGAGAGGAGGAAATCAACTCCAACAATCAGCAAGGAGCATATTGAAGAGGTGGAAGCAAAGCTGGATAGTGTCCAGAAATGTTTCAGAAAACAAGTTACTTTTGCAGAGGTAGAAGCGATAGAGTCTGGAGACGATGAGAATGAAGAAGAGGATGTGAACTACATTGATGGGAATGGTTTCCAGAGAAAGGGAATCCAGGTTTCAGCAGGAATTCCTATGGTACTAGTCAAATGAGTAACTTTAGTCAGAATTCACAGCGAAGACCCTCCAACAACGACATGACATATGGATCTTCCTACTACCAAAATCCTCCTCTAGAAACTCAGGGAAGCAAGATTGAAGCAATGGTTGATACAATATTAGAGGGACAGCAGAAGATGACTGTAGATTTCAATGGATAGATAGACGATCTGTACCTCAACCTCAACACCAAGTTCGAAAACCTCAACACTCATGTGAAGAAGTTAGAGAATCAAGTGATGCAAATAAGTGAGACCATTAGGAGACATGAGAATCTGATCAAGGAGAAGATGGAGCCTGGGCAAAGGCAATACGTCAGTGCATTGACTGAAGAGGATTTCTGTCAGGAAGTGAAACCCGAAGACAGCAACTTTCGTGTGGAGAACTATATATCACTCGACAATTCCCATCCGCATCGATCGACGCAAGACAACAAGCATCGACCGACGGTGAAACCTGCAGAATCGATAGTCTCATTCGAATCAAATAACATCGATCGACACCATGCTCACGATCTCAATCGACATAGAGACTAAGGACTCGATCGACACTCCATGCCTAGCATCGATAGACAGCATGGAAACCCAGTCCGTTTGCCCGACCTCAACGCAAGTCTGTTTGTGCATCCCACAACAACAATTTCAGAACAGAACACAGACACGTCTAAATGTACAGATCTTGATATAGAAGACGAGGGACACTCAAGGAGGAGGTAAAAGACCAAAAACATCTACGCAGAGAAGCCAATGAAAAGGAGATGGATGGCTTTGCCAAAGAGTTTTTAAAATTCTTTTAGATATATCTTTTGAGGAAGCTTATTATACTCACAGATTGTGGATATGTTTCAGAGAAACATGGGAAACAGATGATGACATAGAAACCATGTTCAATCACCTCAAAGAGAATATGATGCAGAGAACCTGTTTGAAAAAGAAAAGTGATCCTGGGAACTTTGTGATTCCATGCTTCATCAAAGGAAACAAATACCCTAACACCCTCTGCGACACTGGATCTTCAGTGAGCGTTATGCCAAAGTCTATGGCAGAGGAGCTGAACCTAAGAGTAGAACCCTCCAATGATTCGTTCAAATTTGTAGACTGCTCAAGAGTGAACTCAGGAGGGATGGTAAAGAATGTTCCAGTGCAGATTAACAACAACATAGTCCCAATAGACTTTCATGTGATGGACATCAGGATGATTGGAACTCTTCGCTACTACTTGGGACAAAATTCATGGCTATTGTGGGAGCCATATGCGACATCCAGTTAAACAGGTTGTATATATCTCTAATTGATAAAAATATATTTTATGAACCTGTTAAAAATAAGAACAAGGCTACCCTGATCGAATTGTGTAATGATGCACAACTTGTGGCCACATGTTTCTTCAATTACGAGTGTAATGAGGAATCTGTAGATGGAGCATCGATCGACACCCAACCCCTAGAATCGAGCGACAGTCTTGTAAATCAGCAGTCGATTGATACCCACCATTCAACATCGATCGACACCCATACCCCATAACCGATAAATGTTAACAGGTGAATTCTATATGAGGCTTGATGACGTTTACTATCCTATAGATAAATGCCTCACGAAATTTGACTACACGCATGGATGAGATGAAGCAAGACATGGATACCTTTCCGAGACAACATGCGAGTAGACCGGATGGAGCGACATCGATCGACGGGAACACCTTGCCATCGATTGATACTGAGCTCGACAGACAGAAGTTCGCAGCAGAACACTACTTAGAAGAAAGGTTCTCTAACATTGCTTTTTCTCAATACCTTATGAAGGAAGATGTTTCTAAGCAACTAGAGGAAATGTCAGACATTACAACTGCCAGACTTAGAATGCTCCAGCGCAGTATTGAAAATCTACAAAGAATAATGCATTCACTAGAGGCTAATAAGGAGATCATCCAGAACGAGAAAATCAGAGGAGATGAGGCAATCAGAAACTTCATTGGTACATGGTTTCAGAAGAGCAACGAAGATGTAGCCACTTGTTTTCCAAGTGTTGATCAACCTCCTTTCTAGTCAGAGTATTCTGAATGTCAAGCTTACAACTCTAACCAAGCGCTGAGTGGGAGACAACCCACTGTTTAGTAAGTTTTAATTAGTTTTTATTCTTCATTTATTACTTAATTTTGTATTTATTTCTTTCAGATTGTTTAAAAAAAACGAGGAAGAAAATTTGCATAGAGCATCGATCGACACTTGATCACTACCGATCTATGGAGTAAGCAACACATCGATCGATAGGCACTTAACTGTGTCGATCAACGGTCACCATCAGCGAGCAGGTGTATCAGTTTTACCTTGTTAAAATTGGTCCATGATTTATTTCTTCCCCAATCTCAGACTGTATAGCACTGACGATAGTGTTGTTTATGTTTGGGGGAGGTATTACTGATATTGTGTTTTATTTTAAGTTTTATAAGAAATAGGAACTTTCTGGTCTAGCATCGCTCGATGCCCATATCCGACCATCAATCGACGCTCACTTACAGATAGAGGTATCGATTTCTATACTTAAGCTAATTACTTATGATTTAATTTTTCGAACCAATCCAGGGCGGATTACACTGCGGACAATGTAATTTAAGTCTTGGGGAGGTTCGCTAATGCTATTTGATTGTTTTTGAGTGTTATTTATATCTATATAAGTTTTTCAAAAAAAATTTTATTGAGTCAAGAAGGAGACTATTATATAGATTTACTATTGACTAACCATGATATAAGCACCATTCTTAGAAGGTTATTTGCAGATATTACTAGAGAAACCAAAGTGGATCATCCTGCCGCTATATCACACTTTCTTAGAATGTTTGGAGGAACCGAAGCTGATTTCCAACACTAATCTTGACATTATTTTATTGCTTTGGGATTTGGTATACATTGGATCGGATTCCTTCTGCAAGTCTGGAAGGTAAAAATATGTGTGCTTCTGATTCCCTTCTCTCTCCCCTTCAGATTTAAAAAGGAGTCGAACAGGATTTGGTGGCTACAACCATTAAAGCTTTATTCATATGATCCTAGAAAGAGATAAAAAGGTCAAAAAGAAGTGAACATGATCTGGTGGCAAAAACTATTAAGGATTGATTAATAAAAGCCTATCCAAATATCTGAGTCAATTAAGAAAATAAAATGATACCCTCAAAAGAAGTGAGACATTGACTGAGAGAAGTGAGAAGAGAGAGAGGAAAGGAATCAGAGAAGACTGCCTGTGTGTTCAAATACTTGCAGAGGTAAGAGTCTATGTGTCCCTTGATCGATACTCCCAAGGTAAATCCTGCACTTTTAATTAATGCAAAGAAATGAAATCAGTAGAGGGGCGAGTCAGACTAGTATTTGCTAAGTTGTTGGTAGAATGGATTTGGTTGCTATTGATTACCATTGATCGACGATACAACGTAGGCGTCACTCAATGTTACATGACCAAGATCGATCGATGTTGCACATCTGCCATCGATCGATGTCCAGTTCGGAGACAGCCGACTTTCAAGCCCAAGTTAGAGACATGACAAAAGATTACCCTTGGACGAGTTTTGACCTCGACTTTAAGGTTTTATTTATACTTTATGTATTGCACCATGCTAAGTGTGCTAGAGTTAAAGGGGGAAAGAGTTTGTGTGTGTGTGCTAGCATTTTGCTAGTGTATTCTAAGTGTGCTTTGAAACCCCATTATTTTATCTATGCATTTTATTAAGATTATTCTTCTTACTTTAATTCTGTTTGAGTAATTTTCAACTAGGTTTAGGGTTTATCAATGATACTGATGGATTATCCAAACAATAGAATTGTTAAGTTCATTATTAGATCTATTAATAGAATTGTGTTTATTTCATGTGTTCTAGAGTAGCTAACTAGAACCCTGATAATAGGTTAGTTAGGTGCAAGCGAGAGCATGGTCTACTACCGGAATCTATTCTGTTGAGCTAGGTGCTAGAAACAAACGAGAGTTGATTTAGTCAATCTAGTGAACTTATCGAACTAGGTCATAACGCTTGACTCAAGAAACCATCGATCAACGCAGGATCATTGCCATCAAAGACGGTCATTCCGTGTCAACAAGCGAGAGCTGAGACATTGGACTTGGTCAATAGATTAGGCGCACATGCGAGAGCTGGTGTCTTTTACATTAGATTTCGAGTTCTGTGATTAATACCTTTAACTTCTATCTACTATAATCCACTTGTCTGAAACCCTAGATCTAGCATATTTCCATATTTACATTACTAGCATATTTCCATATTGCATCTATACCTTCTAATAAGGAATATTTCCTTGACCTGATTACTTGCTACTAATATATAGTTACCTAGCTTAACTTTTAGAAATAAGAAATCTATTGTGTGCCTTTGTTCTCTATTGATTTGATCTCTAAGTACTACACCCGATCTCTCTTGACAAGAGTATTGTTGTATTGTGTGTTAGGATTAAGGGTTAATTTGACAGCTGTTTGTTTAGGATGTTATTACCCTACTGAAACATAAAAACACACCCCACGTCAAATTTGGCGCCGTTGCCGAGGAACATTAATCACCATTAGATTTATTTTCTAGGACTTAGTCTAGGTTTGTTACATTCAAGGTTACTGATTTTTCTTTTTCTTTGTTTTTCAGGTGCATGCAAAAGAGTACCAAGAGAAACAAATGACAAGACTTATTGTTCTCTGTCCCACAATAACTCGAACGCACGAGCCGCAAAGAAAGACGACACACATCGATCGACGGCATACTTTCAGCATCGACCGATACATCTTTACAGACAGCATCAACCATCATTAGAACTCAACCATCAACCGATACCAGATCTCTAGCATTGACCGATATTCATCATATACCGTCGATCGACAGCACCTCATCCGCATCGATCGACGATAGCAGACAAGTTCAGATGGTTGCGCCTATAATTTTGGTTCAGAATGAGAATGGAGACTTGCATGACCTCAACGGTCGTCAGCGTAATGCAGCAGGTCAAATGATAGATAACCAGGGGACAATAATCCCTTAAGCAGAAGCAGACGCTGCAATAGCTCAACCTGAAGCTAACGCCCAAGCTGTTCAAAGAACGCTAGCTGACTACAACCGTCCAGACCATTACTACGCAAACAGATCCGCCATTCTTCCTCAAGCTTTTCAGAGAAGCGATTTTGAGATCAAGCCCGCTTACTTTGGACGCCTTGCCATGGGTTACGACACGAGCACCCTATGGATCATCTGGAGCGATTTGAGGATCTAGTGACTGCTATTAAAGCCAATGGAGTCCCTGAGGACTATCTTTTCTGTAAACTCTTCAAGTACTCACTTGATGGAGAAGCTTCATATTATCTTAAGCAGCTACCACCAGGATCTCTAACATCCTGGACTGACATTAAGAACACTTTCTTGTGGAACTTCTTTGATGACGCAAGAGCAGAATATCTGAGGAGAAAGATTGCTACTTTTTCACAAGAGCCTTTAGAGTCTTTCAGAAACTCATGGATCAGATTCAAGTCATACCAGAGAGATTGTCCACATCATGGGTTCAACGAAGTGCAGCTTCTTAGCAGTTTCTTCAAAGCCATTGGACTGCAGTATCAGATTGCTTTGGACACAGCTAGTGAAGGAAATTTCAGCACTAGGAGCCCTGAAGAAGCTACAAGATTGATTGAGAATCTAGCAGCAGTACCAAAAACACAAATTTTGAGAGGAGGAAATCAACTCCAACAATCAGCAAGGAGCATATTGAAGAGGTGGAAGCAAAGCTGGATAGTGTCCAGAAATGTTTCAGAAAACAAGTTACTTTTGCAGAGGTAGAAGCGATAGAGTCTGGAGACGATGAGAATGAAGAAGAGGATGTGAACTACATTGATGGGAATGGTTTCCAGAGAAAGGGAATCCAGGTTTCAGCAGGAATTCCTATGGTACTAGTCAAATGAGTAACTTTAGTCAGAATTCACAGCGAAGACCCTCCAACAACGACATGACATATGGATCTTCCTACTACCAAAATCCTCCTCTAGAAACTCAGGGAAGCAAGATTGAAGCAATGGTTGATACAATATTAGAGGGACAGCAGAAGATGACTGTAGATTTCAATGGATAGATAGACGATCTGTACCTCAACCTCAACACCAAGTTCGAAAACCTCAACACTCATGTGAAGAAGTTAGAGAATCAAGTGATGCAAATAAGTGAGACCATTAGGAGACATGAGAATCTGATCAAGGAGAAGATGGAGCCTGGGCAAAGGCAATACGTCAGTGCATTGACTGAAGAGGATTTCTGTCAGGAAGTGAAACCCGAAGACAGCAACTTTCGTGTGGAGAACTATATATCACTCGACAATTCCCATCCGCATCGATCGACGCAAGACAACAAGCATCGACCGACGGTGAAACCTGCAGAATCGATAGTCTCATTCGAATCAAATAACATCGATCGACACCATGCTCACGATCTCAATCGACATAGAGACTAAGGACTCGATCGACACTCCATGCCTAGCATCGATAGACAGCATGGAAACCCAGTCCGTTTGCCCGACCTCAACGCAAGTCTGTTTGTGCATCCCACAACAACAATTTCAGAACAGAACACAGACACGTCTAAATATACAGATCTTGATAGAGAAGACGAGGGACACTCAAGGAGGAGGTAAAAGATCCCAAACATCTACGCAGAGAAGCCAATGAAAAGGAGATGGATGGCTTTGCCAAAAAGCCAGGTCCCAGCGAGGAGGGAGTAATCAAAGTAACAGCTATCCACGAGGGATCGGGAAAATGAATATGTGGTGACGACGGAAGGTCATACGGACATAGCTCTCTCAACTGAGCAAAAGGATGCTTCTCTCGAGCTCCCTCTCTGGAGAAAAAAAAGAAGAAGAAGAAGGACTCTGGAGAAGGGGCGGAGGCATTGATCTCTGGTGAACTGAATGCTCGAACGGCGGACAATGGAGATATGGGATGAAGTCTCCACCATGGATAGCTCCATTCTGAAAGTCATTTGAACAACCACCAGGAGCTCGGGGACTGATCCTTCTTGAAAACCTCTAGTGGACTTCCCTGAACATTTCAATTTCTCCTATGGCGAGACACTCCACTTGTTTACGATGGGGCCCGGTGTGCTGAGCTGGTTCGTCAGATCAGGGGTGGACCGAAAGATATGCCGGTTGTCGACGATTTGTTGTTTATAGACACCTACATCGTTGCTGCTCGAGCCAGGTTTCTAGTAAGTACTCGTAATTCTATTTTGTTTTACACCCTGCAGCTTCCTGCTACTAAGCAACTTTGTGCTTTCGTGCAGAGTGATGAAAATATGAATTTCCTCGTGGAGAAGTACGAAGCGGAGTTGAAGAAGACGCTCGACCAGTTGGGAAAGTCCGTAAAAGGGTCTAGGCCAGGAACAAACACAACGCTCATATAAAGAAAGATTTGTACATAAGCAAATAACTTAATTTCAAAAGAAAGATGGATGCTCTGTACATCAACCTCAACACAAAGTTTGAGAACTCTCAGCACTGAAAAAGTTGGAGAATCATGTGGTCCAGACAAGTGAGGCAATTCAGAGACATGAGACCCGGATTAAGGAGAAGGGGGACACTGGTAAGAAATACCATGTCAATGCATTAATAGGTGATGAATTTTGGCAAGAAGTGAGAAGAGAACAGCTCCAAGAGGGAGATTTCCGAGTACAAAGTGCAATGTCTTTTGGTAGTTCTCACTACTGTCGATCGACACCCGTTTCTGAGCATCGATCGACGGAATCCTCAGTTCTGTAGCTTCGTGCGAGTCTTCGAACACTGATCGACGTCGAGAGATCAACATCGATCGACAGTCTTCAACAGTAGAACCAGTTCGTCTACCAAGTCTGAATGCAAGCTTGTTTGTCAGACATCCGAGTATGGAGACTCTAGAACGGCACGCTGATACACCTGAGCCAATGATAATAGAAAAACACTCAAGAAGGAACCATAATATTCCTACACATCTGCGCTAAGAAGTAACTGACAAAGAGATGGATGGCTTTGCCAAAAGAGTTTTTAAAATTCCTCTAGATACTCAATTTGATGAAGCGTACTATACTCATAGACTGTGGATGTTTTTCAGGGAATTCAAGGAGACAGATGAGGACACTGAGTGCATTGTCATTGACTGATTTCTTGCAAAACTCAGGACGTGCGGCCTTAGTACCTTTCCACCTTGTGGTTACTAAGTAAGCCTTGAACCGAAACTCGCAGCACTTAGAGAGAGATTGTATGGACGAAATTTTCGAGAGAAGGCAGAGCTTTTGAAGTGTTTTCTTATTAAAAAGTTGATGATTTATAAATGAGGATCTCACCCCCTATTTATACAAAATCACCTTCTCAACGGACAATGGAGATTAAACCGATCTAACGGCTAAGATGAGTTCCCTTTAATGAAGTTACTTCATGGTGAAGTACCCTCCCCTTAAGTAACTACATCCTTCAGTATTCTACCCACTTATTATATTATTTTATACTTAGATATTTTACAAAATCTTAGGACTTAAGAAAATATTAAGTAAAGGCGGTCGGGACCTTCTTCACTCGGCCCGTCTACGTTTCGATCTGATGGGGCGTGATATCCTCCCCCACCTAAGGCGGTGACGCCCTCGTTGACGTGTATGCCTTCAGTACCTCCCGGAGCAGCCATAGATCATCTTCCGGTTCCCACGTTGCTTCTGCCTTTGGTAGTCCCTTCCATTTGATTAGAAAATGGGTTTGTCTCAGGATTCCTTGCGTCCTTACCTCTTTGGACGCCAGCACCTCTTCCAATTTCCTTGTCATAGGACTTGGTCATGACTGGTGGTGCCCTTTTCAAGATGCCTCTGTCTTGTTCCTCCGCATCAGCATGGTAAGACCTCACCATGCTTACATGAAAGACCGGGTGGATATTCAATGTACCCGGTAGGTTCAGTCGGTAGGAAACCATTCTCACTTTTCCAACTTTATCGAACACCGTTAATACCTCCGGATCAAGCCTTTGTGTAGACTCCGGTATGCCTTGAACTGTTGTGGAACTAACTTAACCTGAACAAGGTCGCCCACTAAGTACTCTGAAGGCCGTAGTTTTTCATCCGATCATTTCTTCATCCGCTTATGGGACTTCTCTAAACATGCTCGGGCAAGATCAGCGTGTTCCTCCCACTGCTTAGACATTATAAGCGCACCTGGACTCCTTCCTTCAGTCCTTGGTGTAGCCAAAGTATGTTGGGTTAATGGTTGTTGTCCCGTTGCAAGCTCGAAGGACTCTGTCATGTTGCCCCGCTGTGTTGAAGATTGTATGAGAACTGGGCTATGTCAAGCAACTTGGCCCAGTCCCGTTGGTTGGCGCTCACAAAGTGTCGGAGATATCCCTCCAACAAGGCATTCACCCCCTCGGTCTGCCCATAAGATTGCGGATGAAAGCTTGCTGAGAAACAACTCTGTTCCAAGAATCTTGAACAGCTCCATTAACAAACGCCCAGTGAATATGGGATCCCGATCACTCACAATGTTCTGCAGTAGTCCCCAAAGTTTCACAATGGTCTTGAAGAACGCCCTTGCTGCCTCCTCCGCGGTACAGTCTTGACCACATCCCACGAACGTCTCGTACTTAGAGAACCAATCTACAATCACAAAGATAATCCAAATCATTCATACCTTGGTAACACACTGATGAAGTCAAGGGAAACCGAGTCCCATGGTCGCTCTGGATTTGAAGTGGCTGCAGAAAACCCGCAGACTGCTTGTTCTCGAACTTGTCTTGTTGGCAAATCAGACAAGTCTTCACATAAACTCCATGGTATCACTCATCCATGGCCAGTATTAGCGAGCTTCAACGAGTGCCACCATTCTCTTCTGTCCCGGATGGCGTTCCCACCGAGTATAATGGCACTCCCAAATGATATCGCATCGAAGACTTTCCCAATTCGGGACATAGAGTCAACGAACTTTGGTGTAAAGTAGCCCGTCCTCTACCCAAAACAGATGTACCTTCCCTTCATTGGACAGCTTCACTAGCTCCTTGGCAACTGGATCACACTCCAGCCCCTCTTGGATCCAAGCCATAATGATCCCCTCTACTTCGCTCATGTTCACTAGCTCTGCCTTTCTACTAAGTGCATCAACCACTACGTTCACCTTTCCTGGCTTACACTCCAAGGTGTAATCAAACTCAGCCAGGAAATCTTGCCGTCTACATGTTTCGGGCACAACTTCTTTGGAGATAGTGTCTGAAAACTTGGAAGCAGTGGACTATAGCGGTGATTTCTTTCTCATGCACCGTGTACCGCCTTTTCGTATCATTCAGCTTGCGCCTTTCAAAGGCAACCGGATTTCCATTCTGCATCAGCACTGCCCTGATGGTAAATTTGGAGGCATCCATATGTAGTTCGAAAGGGAGACTGAGTTCGGGTAAGGCAAGGACGGGTTGACTCTCCTCAGTCTTCAGCTCCTCAAAGGCATCTTGGCACTGGTTGGACCATTCCCATGTCTACCCCTTCTTGAGAAGGTCTGTCAGCGACGAATCCTTTCTGGAATAGCCCTAGATGAACTGACGACAGTAATTTACTAGGCCAAGGAAATATCGCAACTCCGTCACCTTGGTCGGGGCCTCCCATTCCTTAATCGCCTTCAACTTCTGTTCTTCCATCTTCAGCTTCCCATGCCCGATTATATGGCCTAGGAACTGAACTTCCTTGGTGGAAAATGTGCTTCTCCGGCTTTACAAACAACTCATTCTAACGGAGAACCTGAAAAACGGTCCGTAGGTGCTCCACATGTTCCTCCATCGAGTTTCTGTAGATAACGATATCATCCACATACGCCACAACAAGCCAATCCAAGCAGGGCTGTAGGATCTAGTTCGTAAAGGTGTAAAACGTGGCTGGGACGTTCGTAAGACCGAATGGCATCACCAACCAGTCGAGCGACCCATACCGTGTTAAGCACGCAGTCTTTGGCTCGTCCCCTTCCGCTATCCAGACTTGATAATATCCCTTTTGTAAGTCCATCTTTGTATAGACTTTTACCCCTCCAGGTCTTTCAAAGAGATCTGCGATCAATGGAATTGGATAAAGGTTCTTGATCGTCACCTTATTAAGAGCCTGGTAGTCGACGCACATTCTCAACGACCCATCATGCTTCTTCTGGAACATAACTGGTGCGCCATAAGGTTCATTGGACAGTCTCAGCTTCCCCGTCCCCAACAACTCATCGAGTTGCTTCCGTAACTCCTCCAACTCGGATGGAGCCATCCTGTAAGGTGCCATAGATGGTGGTTTGGCTCTTGTCTCCAACTCGATCTAATGGTCCACCGCCCTCCTTGGTGGAAACTTCTTGGGTAACTTGTCTGGCATCTCTTGGGGTCAAAAACGGTAATCTCGAAATCAACGTATAGGATCACATCTCTTAAGGAAAACTTTCTCGGAATAATTTCAGGAAAGGTCCTACGTAAGAAACCCCAGAAAAAGGGCCACGTCAAAAACATGAACAATGCCAGGTTGGATGCATTCAACTCGCCATCAGGCGAGTTGGATCGACCAGCCTAACTCACCATCAGGAGATTTGGATCGAAAAGTCCAATTCGCCATCAGGAGAGTAGGATCAGCCAATCTGGATTAGCCCCACCCGGCTAGTGCCTCTTTGAACCTCGGTCACACTTGTTCCGTCTCTATTAGAGTAACCGTTGGAGCTTTAAGACACAAACCGTAAAGACATATTTTCTCGTGTGAATTCAATTGTTCGTATGAAACGGTAACGGTTGACTTAACACCAAAATCACCTCAACTATACGAGTAATTTGAATTACTTGTGAAACCAACATCGTACCAATGGTTTTCTCTCAGATAAATTGTAAAACGCTTAAAGTCAAAAAACAGCCCGAAACAGCCTAAAACGCGTCAGAGCCTACTTATGTTTTTGGACAAAATTTAGCCCAAGGTCACTATGACGCACTCAACAGCTTCATATCCCGATCAACTAATAAGTGTCCTAAAGACTCAAAAAATGAATAAAAAAGGGGGACTTATGCAACGGGATATGCCACCCAAACCAGCTGAGGGAAGTCGCATTCGTCCCATCGCACTCCCCTTTTATGATACTTTGAAAGGGAACAAAGAATTCGAGTGGTCCGAAGAATGCGAGAAAGCTTTCAAGCAGTTAAAACATTACTTGACCACTCCTCCAGTTCTTGCCAAACCAATGGAAGGAGAAACATTATTCATGTATCGAGGTATCAGCGTTAGCTGTAGGTGGCGTCCTCATCAGAGAAGAATACGGAGAGCAGAAACCAAATTTTTACGTAAGTAAAACTTTGTTAGACGCCGAAACACAATATCCACTAATAGAAAAATTATCACTCGCAGTAGTAATGGTGGCCAGAAATTGAGACCATATTTCCAGTCACACGCAATCATAATCCTCACCATGTTCCCGCTCCAAACGTTTCTACATAACCCCAGTCAATCAGGAAGGTTAGCAAAATGCCAGTCGAAGTAAGCGAATATGACATTTAGTATCGAACGAGAACAAGCGCAAAGTCGCAAGTGCTTGCTGATTTTTTTGTCGAACTTCCGATGGAGGGTGCATTAAACCAAGAACCAGATTCAACATGGGATCTCCACGTTGATGGATCCTCATCCAAACAAGAATCAGGAATCGGAATTTCGCTAACTTCACCAACCGAAGAGGTGTTGGAACAATCCCTTTGGTTGGTCTTTCATGCCTCAAACAATGAAGCCAAATACAAAGCACTTATTTACGGATTACAATTAGCTCTTGGGCCTAAAATATGCAACGTCCACGCCTAATACGATTCCCAACTTGTCGCGAACCAGGTTAGCGTTGAGTACGAAGCTAGGGATGAAAAAATAGACTTGACTTGAAACTAGCCTGAGATCTTTCCCAGGAGTTTGACCAATTCGCACTCACACAGATCCCCCGCGCTGAAAACACGCCGGCCGATGCTTTGGCGGCCCTTGCATCAAGCTCTGATCCAGGACTTAGAGGAGTAATCTTCGTCGAATTCATCGAACACCCAAGAATTGGACCACCGATCTTCATCAACTTAATCAATCCCCAGGATGACGACATGGATGAACTCGAAGACCAACCTGAAGAGAACATAAAACGATTCAAATACGGCTGCAACAAACCATGGTTGGAAACAATCCGAGCGTACATCGTTGACGGAACACTTCCTACAGAAAAATGGGAAGCCCAGGAAATCTAAACTCAGGCCGCACGATACATCTTAATGGACGGAGAGGTCTACAAATGGAGACTCTCTGGACCGCTTGATGTGGGGTTTTTATTTCACTTTCAAATTAACCCTATTTCCAACTTTTACTCTGTCAAATAAGAGGTTCAGTGTTGTACTTAGGGATCGAATCTACAGAGACTCTAGGATTGCACAATAGACTTATTTTTTTTTCAAATTAAAGCTAGATGAATTATACCAATAACAATAAAAATGATATTCAAGATTGATTTGGTTTGTAAGGATTAAATTAAGACATTACACTTAGGGGAAATTCTTAGGTAAGATTAGATACTACATATTAATAGATTGATAGGGTTTTATTAAGCATCGTTTTGAACTCAAACCTTAGGGTTTAGGAGATCGCTCTCGAGCATCAACTGAGTATAGATAGATGCTCACTAGGTGGTGTCGATCGATGATCATTGTAAACAATACTGGTTTTGCGATTTGATGGGTTCTCTAAACTTCCAATTCAACTTTCATTTGTTACTGGTTATTTAGATTGTTTAAGATAGATTCCAGATTATAACCAAACTCTCGCTTGCGCTATAGAACCCTAATTTCTAAGGTTGAGGTGATCAAGTTCAACTTAGCGTTAAGAATAACTTCAACAAAGAACCGAGAGGATCACTCTAACAATTCTACAAAATAAGCAATACATTATTACCATTGAATAACGCTAAATCTAACAGTGAACTACTCAGACATAGCAATAAAGAACATGAATAAATTCTGAATAAATTGCATAGAATAAATTGAGTAAAAAGACAATGAGTTGAAGAACTTCTCTATAATGATGATCAAATCTTTCTATCCAATAGATGTAACAATGTGTTCAAACTCTCAATTCTCAAACTCTTTTGTAACTTAGAATAAAACTCTTTCTTAGGTCCTCTTGGCTTAGGTCAAAACTAAGATAAAAAACCTAATAAATAGTCTAAATTTCAGCCAGGGACTTGTCTTTCAAATAATTAAACTTATGGGTAAAACTTGTAATTTCTCAAGCCTTCACCAATATTGCTGTCGACTTGGCTGTCGATCGATGCACAGTGTGTGACGTCGATCGATGGTCCCTTCATAAATCTTGGTTATAGTCTTAAGCTCGACATTTTGAACTTTATGACTAGAGTGGAGGTGGATCAACACTTGGAAAACAAGCGTCTTTTTGTTCACTCAACCGTTCCCGTTTCATACTGATATAGCCTATTTATTACCCGTTTTAAACCATGTCATAGGCTCTATTTAGGGTCTGTTATGTGTGTCTAGGCTATGTTTTGAGGTCTTTACAGGTCCCAGTACGTTTTTGGAGATATATGCAGATACTTGGAGCTTTTGGAGAATTTAGAGGAGAATAATTCGTAGCTGATCATTGTGAGAGTCGAAATACAAGATTACTATCGATCGACGATACAAAGTTGGCGTCTACCGATGTTACAAGACCAAGATCGATCGATGTTGCACATCTGCCATCGATCGATGTCCAATTCACAAACAGCCAAATTTCAAGCCCAAGTTAGAGATATGATAAAAGATTACAAGATTACCCTTGGACGAGTTTTGACCTAGAATTTAGGGTTTTATATTTATACTTTATGTATTGCACCATAAAAAGTCTGCTTGCTGGAAGGTGCTGAAATTGTGATAGTGAGGGGCTAAGTGTGGACCACCTCACCATAGTTTTAGGATTTATTTAGGGAGAAGATTCATAACTCCTTAGTGAGATTTGTATTGACACCCAGTCTTTTATCTATGCATTTTATTCAGATTATTATTCTTACTTTAATTATGTCTGCGTAGTTATCAACTAGATTTATGGTTTATTAATGGTACTGATGGATTAGCCAAACAATATAATTTTTAGGGTCATTATAAGATCTATTAATATAATTGTGTTTCTTGCTTGTGTTCTAGAGTAGCTAACTAGAAACCTGATAATAGGATAGTTAGGCACAAGCGAGAGCATGGTCTACTACCAAGATCTATTTTGTTGAACTAGGTTGCTAGAAACAAACGAGAGTTGATTTAGTTGATCTAGTGAACTTATCGAATTAGGTCATAATGCTTGACTCAAGAAACGATCGATCGACGCAGGATCATTGCCATTGATCGATGGTCATTCCGTGTCAACAAGCGAGAGCTGAAACGTTGGACTTAGTCAATAGATTAGACGCGCATGAGAGAACTGGTGTCTTTTACATTAGCTATCGAGTTCCATGATTAAATCTGGGGGAGTTCCACGCAATCGATTGATGGTACCAAGTGACAAAACGAGTTGATCGACCAAAGGTTACAAATACGACAACTCCAGCGCAGAAGAGGGATTCATCAGGACCTATGATAGTCGATAAAGCTACAAAGGATCATACTAGGGGAGAGCCGAGAACCATTCTAAAGAAAAAAGTGATCCTGGGATGTTTGTGGTGCCATATCTGATCAAAAACCATGAATTTCCCAATGCCCTATGTGACACCGGATCGTCAGTGAGCATCATACCCATAGCTATAGCAGAGAAGTTAAACCTTAGAATAGAGACTTCCAATGATCCTTTCATCTTTTTGGATTGCTCTAGAGTAGACTTAGGAGGTATATGCAGAGCTGTCCCATTGCGAATTCAGGACGTCTTTGTCCGGATAGATTTCCATGTGTTGGACATCCAGATCAATTGGAACTCTTCCTTGTCACTGTAAACAGCTTTCATGGCCACCTTAGGAGCTATCTGTGACATGAAGACAAACAGGTTGTGCCTTTCCTTGATTGATCATAATATTTGTTATGAAATTTATAAGAATAAACCTTCCCTCACGAAATTGTGTAATGATGCAGAGGTTGTCGCCACATGTTTATGCGATCACGAGTGCAATGAGGAATCGGTAGATGGAGCATCGATCGACACCCACCCCTCATCATCGATCTACAGTTCTGCAAACCAACAATCAATCGACACCCACACTTCAACATCGATCGACACACATACCCCAGAACCGATCCACACCCACCATGCTGATTACGATTACAACCTAGCCACCTTGAATACAATGAAAAATACAGAGAAGAAGAGATGATGAACATCAAGGGCTTGCTATGGAAGAGGCTGGAGTTTTTCATGTTTCCCATGAACCTGGGAAATCGACATCGATCAACGGCAACCATACGCCATCGATCGATACTGAGCATGAAGCAGAAACCAAACGTGATTCAGCAGAAGAAAGCGACAGAGAAGATGGTTATCTATAACCACATGAGTTCGGTATTATGAGAGATCCAGACGGTCACGCAAGAGGTAAGGATAGCAGATTCTACACGTCACGAAGGAGGATGTAGCATATATACTTGCAATGGCCAATGGAGCTCGAAACATTTTTGGGAACCGATCTGATTATCGAGCATCGATCGACGATAACCATAAACCATCGATCAACACCAATTGGGCATGGCAAGGATACGGTGAAGCGTACTAAGAATATGATTCTGATTATGATGAGGATTAAACTGGATGCATAATGGACGCAAGAGTATGCAATCCAGCATCAACAATCGGCCGATCTTAGCCTTCTCAAATGACATCAAACGTAAACCAGACCCTTCACTTGGACCAGAAGAAACTGAAGCTGGCTATCTCAGACCCGATGAGTTTGAAATTTTCAGAAAAGTAGAAGGACGTGCACAAGGTCTTTATGGAATTTTCAGAGAAGTAGAAGAATGCTCCAGCGCAGTATTGAGAATCTACAAAGACGAATCCATTCACTGGAGGTCACTAAGGAGATCATAAAGAACGAGAAAACCAGATGAAATGAGGTAGTCATAAACTTCATTGGTACATGGTTTCAGAAGAGCAAAGAAGATGTAGACACTTGTTTTCCAAGTGTTGATCAATCTCCTTTCTAGTCAGAGCGTTCACAACGTCGAGCTTAAGACTATAACCAAGCGCTGAGTGGGAGGCAACCCATTGTTTAGTAAGTTTTTATTAGTTTTTTATTATATTAGTCTAATTTTGAATTTTATTATTGCAGGTATTCAGGAAAAAAAATCGGAGGAAGACAGTCTACATAGAGCATCGACCGACACTTGATCACTGCTAATTGACGGAGTAGGCAACACATTGATCGATAGGCACTTAACTATGTCGATCGACAGTCACAATCAGCGAGCAGGTATATCGGTTTTTCCCTGTTAAATTTGGTCCTTATGGTCTATTTCTTCCCTAATCTCAGACTGTATAACACTAGTGATAGTGTTGTTTAGGTCTGGGGGTAGGTATTACTGATATTGTGTTTTATTTTGAGTTTTATAAGAAATAGGAACTTACATGTTTAGCATCGATCGACAACCGTAACAGACCATCGATCAACGCTCTCTTACAAAGAGATGTATCAAGTTTTATACTTAAGCTATTTCCTTATGATTTAATTTTTCTAACCAACCCGGGGCGGATTACACTAGGGACAGTGTAACTTAAGTCTGGGGGAGGTTCGCTAATGCTATTTGATTGTTTTTGAGTATTATATATATATACATAAGTTTTTCAAAAAGTTTTATTGAGTTAAGAAGGAGACTATGAACTAGATTTATTGTTGACTAACCATGCTATAAGCACCATTCTTAGAAGGTTATTTGCAGATATAACTAGAGATACCAAAGTGGATCATCCTGCCACTATATCACACTTGCTTAGAAAGTTTGAAGGGAGACATTGACTGAGAAGAAGTGAGAAGAGAGAGAGGAAAAGAATCAAAGAAGGCTGCCTGTATGTTCAGATACTTTCAGAGGTAAGAGTCCATGTGTCCTTTGATCGAAACTCCCAAGGTAAAGCCTACAATTTTATTTTATGCAAATAAATGAAATCAGTAGAGGGGCGAGACAAACTAGTATTCGCTAAGTTGTTGGTAGAATGGATTTGGTTGCTATACTAGGATAGGGTATATATAGTTTCTCTGTGGTTGGCTTGATAGGATGTGTTGCGATAAAGTAAGGTGACAGTTATACTTAGACAATATGTGAGTCTTCGCTTTTCAAAACATCTTTCACAGGCTTGTTTGCTTGAGAACAAGCAAAAGTTTAAGTCTAGGGGAGTTGATATAGCCTATTTATTACCGGTTTTAGACCATGTTATAAACTCTATTTAGGGACTGTTATGTGTGTGTCTTGGATATGTTTTGAGGTCTTTACAGGTCCAAGTATGTTTAAGAGATATATGGAGATACTTGGAGCTTTTGGAGCATTTAGAGGAGAATAATCCGTAGCTGATCATTGTGAGAGTTGAAATACAAGATTACCATCGATCGACGATACAAAGTTGGCGTCGACCGATGTTACATGACCAAGATCGATCAATGTTGCACATCTGCCATCGATGGATGCCCAATTCACAGACAGCCGACTTTCAAGCCCAAGTTAGAGACATGACACAAGATTACAAGATTACCCTTGGACGAGAATTGACCTAGACTTTAGGGTTTTATATTTATACTTTATATATTGCACCAGAAAAAGTGTGCTTGGTGGAAGGTGCTGAAAGTGTGTGAGTGACGGGGATAAGTGTGCACCACCTCACCATAGTTTTAGTATTTTTTTAGGGAGAAGATTCATAGCTCCTTAGGGAGATTTGTATTGAAACCCTAGTATTTTATCTATGCATTTTATTCATCTAATTTTTCTTATTTTAATTATGTCTGAGTAGTTATCAAGAAGATTTATGGTTTATTAATGGTACTGATGGATTAGCCAAACAATAGAATTTTTAGGGTCATTATTAGATCTATTAATAGAATTGTGTTTATTGCTTGTGTTCTAGAGTAGCTAACTAAAACCCTGATAAAAGGATAGTTAGGCGCAAGCGAGAGCATGGCCTACAACCGAAATCTATTCTGTTGAGATAGGTTGCTAGAAAAAAACGAGAGTTTATTTATTTGATATAGTGCACTTATCAAATTAGGTCATAACTCTTGACTCATGAAACCATCGATCGACGCAGGATCATTGCAATCGATCGATGGTCATTCCGTGTCAACAAGCGAGAGCTGAGACATTGGACTTAGTCAATAGATTAGACGCTGATGTGGGTGTGTTTTTATGTTCTAATAGGGTATCAATATCCTAAACAAAAAACGATCAAATTAACCCTTATTCCTAGCACACAAAATAATAATACTCTTGTCAAGAGAGATCAGGTGTAGTACTTAGGGATTGAATCCACAGAGAACAATGACGCACAATAGACTTCTTATTTCTAAAGAATAAGCTAAGTAACTATATATATTTGTAGCAAGTAATCAGGTCAATGGAATATTCCTTATTAGAAGGTATATATGCAATATGGAAATATGCTAATAATGCAAATATGGAAATATGCTAATAACGCAAATATGGAAATATGCTAATAATGCAAATATGAAAATATGCAAATAATGCAAATATGGAAATATGGTAGATCTAGGGTTTCAGTCAAGTGGATTATAGTAGATAGAAGTTAAAGGTATTTAATTATTGAATTTGAAATCTATTGTAAAAGACACCAGCTCTCGCATGCGCGTCTAATCTATTGACTAAGTCCAATGTCTCAGCTCTTTCTTGTTTACACAGAATGACCGTCGATCGATGGCAATGATCTTGCGTCGATCGACGATTTCTTGAGTCAAGTGTTATGACCTAATTCTATAAGTTCACTAGATTAACTAAATCAACTCTCATTTGTCTCTAGAAACCTAGCTCAACATAATAGATTCCGGTAGTAGACCATGCTCTCGCTTGCGGCTAACTATCCTATTATCAGGGTTCTAGTTAGCTACTCTAAAACACAAGCAATAAAAACGATTATATTAATAGATCTAATAATGACTCTAACAATTCTATTGTTTGGCTAATCCATCAGTACCTTTGATAAACCCTAAATCTAGTTGATAACTACTCAAACATAATTAAAGTAGGAATAATAATCTGAATAAAATGCATAGATAAAATACTGAGTTTCAATACAAATCTCCCTAAGGAGTTATGAATCTTCTCCTAATTAAATCATAAAACTATGGTCAGGTGGTGCACACTTAGTCTCCTCACTAACACACTTTTAGCACCTTGCACCCCACACATACCAGCACACTTTTTCTTTGATGCAATACATAAAGTATAAATATAAAACCATAAAGTCTAGGTCAAAAATCATCCCAGGGTAATCTTGTAGGCTTGTGTCATGTCTCTAACTTGGGCTTGAAAGTCGGCTGTCAGTAAATTGGACATCGATCGATGGCAGACGTGCAACATCGATCGATCTTGGTCATGTAACATTGGTCGACGCCAACTTTGTATCGTCGATCGATATTAATCTTGTATTTCGACTCTCACAATGATCAGCTACATATTATTCTCCTCTAAATGCTCCAAAAGCTCCAAGTATCTCCAGATATCTCCAAAACGTACCTGGACCTGCAAAGACCTCAAAACATAGCCTAGACACACATAACAGTCCCTAAATAGAGTCTATAACATGGTCTAAAACTGGTAATAAATAGGCTATATCAACTCCCCTAGACTTAACATTTTGCTTGTCCTCAAGAAAACAAGCCTCTGAAAGATGTTTTGAAAAGCGAAGACTCACATATTGTCTAAGTATAACTGTCACCTTACTTTATCGCAACCACATCCTATCAAGCCAATCACAGAGAAACTTTATATATCATATCCTAGTATAGCAACCAAATCCATTCTACCAATAACTTAGCAAATAATAGTCTGATTTTATTTCTTTGCATAAAATAAAATTGCAGGCTTTACCTTAGGAGTATCGATCAAGGGACACATGGACTCTTACCTCTGCAAGTATCTGAAAACACAGGCAGCCTTCTATGATTCCTTTCCTCCCTCGCTTCTCACTTCTTATCAGTCAATGTCTCCCTTTCTTTTGAGAGTATCATTTTATTTTATTTTTAATTGACTGAGATATTTGGATAGAGATCCATGAATCAAGCCCTAATGGTTTGTGACACCAGATCCTGTTCACTTTTTTTTGACCTTTTTATCTCTTTCTAGGATCATATGAATCAAGTTTTAATGGTTGTAGCCACCAAATCCTATTCGACTCCTTTTTTATCTGAAGGGGAGAGAGAGGGGAATCAGAAGCACACAGACTTTTACCTTCCAGACTCGCACAAGGAATCCGATCCAATGTATTCCAAATCCAAAAGTAAGCAAATAATGTCGAGATTAGTGTTGGAAATCACTAAGCAAGTGTGATATAGTGGCAGGATGATCCACTTTTGTATCTCTAGTAATCTCTGCAAATAACCTTCTAAGAATGGTGCTTATAGCATGGTTAGTCAATAATAAATCTAGATCATAGTCTTCTTCTTGACTCAATAAACCATTTTGAAAAAATTATATAGATATAAATAACACTCAAAAACAATCACATATCATTAGCAAACCTCCCCCGGACTTAAATTACACTGTCTCCAGTGTAATCCGCCCCAAATTGGTAATAAAAGTTAAATCATAAATAACTAGCTTAAGTTTAAAACTCGATACCTCTCTCTGTAAGAGAGCGTCGATCGATGGTCAGTTTAGGGTGCCGATGGATGCTAAACCTGTAAGTTCCTATTTCTCATAAAACAAAATAAAACACAATATCAGTAATACCTCCCCCAGACTTAAACAACACTATCACCCGTGTTATACAGTCTGCGATTGGGGAAGAAATAAATCATAAGTAGCAAATTTAACAAAGAAAACATGATACACATGCTCGTTGATGGTGATCGTTGATCGACACAATAAAGTGCATATCGATCGATGTGTTGCTTACTCCGTCGATCGGCAGTGATCAAGTGTCGGTCGATGCTCGATGCAGATTGTCTTCCTCGGATCTTCTATTTTTTCTGAAATAAATAAATACGAAAATTTGTAAGAAATGAAGAATAAAAACTAACTAAAACTTATTAAACAGTGGGTTGCCTCCCACTCAGCACTTGGTTATAGTCTTAAGCTCGACGTTGTGAACGCTCTGACTAGAAAGGAGGTTCATCAACACTTGGAAAACAAGTGCCTACATCTTCTTTGCTTTTCTGAAACCATGTACTAATGAAGTTTTTGACTGCCTCATCTCCTCTGGTTTTTTCATTCTTTATTATATCCTTAGTAACTTCCAGTGAATTCATTCTTCTTTGTAGATTTTCAATATTTCGCTGGAGCATTCGAAGTCTGGCAGTTGTAGTGTCTGACATCTCCTCTAGTTGCTGAGAAATATCTTCCTTCATCAGGCTCTGAGAGAAAGCAATTTCATAGAACCTATGTTCTAAGTGGTGTTCTGCTGTGGACTTCTGTCTGTCAAACTCAGTATCGATCGATGGCAAGTTGTTTCTGTCGATCGATGTCACTCTATCCGGTCTACTCGCATGCTGTCCCTGAAAAGTATCTATTCTTGCTTCATCTCATCCATGCGTGTAGTCAAATTCATGAGGCATTTATCCATAGGATAGTAGACGTCATCAAGTCTCATGTAGAAATCATCCACTGTCATCTCTTGAGCTTTGTATATCGCATGCCCAATATCATCAATCTATGTTCTTCTGTATGTCTCTTGCTTCTGCTCCGTGTTGTCGATCGATGCTGGTACTTGTGCGTCGATCGATGGCTGTTGCGGTTGTCCAAAGAAATTTCCTGATCGTTCAGCCATGATAAGGGCATGGCGTCTGCTACATCTTTCTTCGGTAGAGCTAGAAATCTCCCATAAAGACCTCGGGCATGTCCTTATAAATCTCTGAAAATCCAAAACTCACCGGGAGATAACCAGCTTCTGTTTCTTCTGGTCCAAGTGAAGGGTCTGGTTTACATTTGATGTCGTTTGATGGCCAAGATAGACCGATTGTTGATGCTGGATTCCCTACTCTCGCGTCCATTATCTAGCCAGCTTCATCCTCATCGTAATCTGAATCATATTCTTCGTAGGCCTCATCGTATCCTTGGCTTGCCCAATTGGTGTTGATCGATGGTCTATGGTTACTGTCAATCGATGCTCGATAATTAGACCGGTGCCCAAAAAGGTTTCCAGCTCCATTGGCCATTGCAAGTATATCTGCTACATCCTCCTTCGTGACGCTTAGAATTCTGCCATCCATTGCTCTTGCGTGACCATCTGGATCTCGCATAATACCGAACTCATCTGGTTGTAGATAACAAGCTTCTTGGTTGTGTTCTTCTGCTTCGTTCTCCGTATCGATCGATGGCGTAAGGTTGCCGTCTATCGGTGTCAATTTCCCCGCTTCATGGGAAACATGAAAAACTTCAGCCTCTTCCATAGCAAGCCCTCGGTTCTCGATCATCTCTTCTTCTCTGTAGCTTTCATTGTACTAGAAGTAGGCTGGGTTGTAATCGTAATGGGTGTGGATCGGTTCTTGGGTATGGGTGTCGATAGATGTTGAAGGGTGGGTGTCGATCGATTGTTGGTTTGCAGGACTGTCAATTGATGATGAGGGCTGGGTGTCGATCAATGCTCCATCTACCGATTCCTCATTGCACTCGTAATCGCAGAAACATGTGGCAACAAGCTCTGCATCATTACACAATTTCGTGAGGGAAGGTTTATTCTTATAAATTTCATAATAAATATTATGATCAATCAAGGAAAGGCACAACCTATTTGTCTTCATGTCACAGATAGCTCCTACGGTTGTCATGAGAGCTCTTCCCAGTAACAAGGAAGAGTTCCAGTTGATCTGAATGTCCATCACATGGAAATCTATCGGGACTAAGACGTCTTGAATTTGCAGTGCGACATCTCTGCATATCCTTCCTAAGTCTACTCTAGAGCAATCCACAAAGATGCAAGAATCATTGGAAGTCTCTATTCTTAGGTTTATCTTCTCTGCTATAGCTCTGGGCATTATGCTCACGAACGATCCGATGTCGTACAGAGCAATGGGAAATTTATAGGTTTTGATCAGACATGGCACCACAAACCTCCCAGGATCACTTTTCTTTTTCAAACAGGTTCTATTTTTCATCTTCTCACTGAGGTGACTGAACATGATTTTTATGTCATCATCAGTTTCCCATGTTTCCCTGAAAAAAATCCACAATCTGTGAGTATAATAAGTTTCATCAAAAGATATATCTAAAGGAATTTTAAAAACTCTTTTAGTAAAGCCATCCATCTCCTTTTCATTGGCTTCTCTGCGTTGATGTTTTGGGATCTTTTGCCTCCTATTTGAGTATCCTGCATCTTCTCTATCAAGATCCATAGATTCAGACGTGTTTGTATTCTGTTTTGAAATTGTTGTTGTTGGACGCACAATCAGACTTGCGTTGAGGTTGGGTAATTGGACTGGGTTTCTACAATGTCGATCGATGCCAGGCATGGAGTGTCGATCGATGCTTTCGTCTCAGTGTCGATCAAATTCATGAGCACGTTATCAGTCGATGTTAGATGATACACACGAGGCTATCGATTTTGTAGGTTTCACCGTCGATCGATGCTCGTTGTCTTGTGTCGATCGATGTGGACGGGAATTGCCGAGTTATATAGAATTTTCCACACGAAAGTTGCTGCCTTGGGGTTTCACTTCCTGCCAGAAATCATCATTAATCAATGCATTGACGTGGTCCTTATGCCCAGTTTCCATCTTCTCCTTAATCAGGCTCTCATGTCTCCAAATGGTCTCACTTGTTTGCAGCAGGTGACTCTCCAACTTCTTCACATGGGTGCTGAGGTTTTCAAACTTGGTATTGAGGTTGAGGTACAAATCATCTATCTTTCCGTTGAAATCCACAGTCATCTTCTTCGTTCCTTCTAAGACTCTATCAACCATTGCTTCAATCTTGCTTCCCTACGTTTTTGAAGGAGGGTTTTTGTAGTAGGAAGATCCATATGTTCTATCGTTATTGGAGGGCCTTCGCTGAAACTCTGATTAAAGTTACTCCTATGACCAGTACCATGAGAATTTATGCTGAAACCTGGATTCCCTTGTCTCTGGAAACCATTCCCATCAATGTTGTTCACATCCCCTTCTTCAATCTCATCGTCTCCAGACTCTATCGCTTCTACCTCTGCAAAAGTAACCTAATTTTTGTGAAAATTTTTGAACAATATCTGGCTTTCCTTTTACCTCTTCAATCTGTTCCTTGCTCATTTTTGGAGTTGATTTCTTCCTCTCAAAATCTGTGTTCTTGGTACTGCTGCTAGATGCCATATTCTCAATTAATCTTGTAGCTTCTTCAGGGCTCCTAGTGCTGAAATTTCCTTCACTAGCTGTGTCCAAAGCCATCTGATACTGCGGTCCAATACCTTTAAAGAAAGTGCTAAGAAGCTGCACTTCGTTGAACCCGTGATGCGGAAAGTCTCTCTGGTATGACTTGAATCTGATCCATGATTTTCTGAAAGACTCTGAAGGCTCTTGTGAAAAAGTAGCAATCTTGCTCCTCAAATATTCTGCTCTTACGTCATCAAAGAAGTTACGAAAGAAAGAGTTCTTACTGTCAGTCCCAAATATCATAGATCCTGGTGGTAGCTGCTTAAGCCAATGCGAAGCTTCTCCAACAAGTGAGTACTTGAAGAGCTTACAAAAAAAGATAGTCCTCATGGCCTCCATTGGCTTTAATAGCAGTCACTATATCCTCAAATCGCTCCAGATGATCCATAGGGTGCTCGTGTCGCAACCCATGGTAAGGCGTCTGTGCAACAAGTCCGAAGTAAGCGGGCGGGCTTGATCTCATAATCATTTCTCTGAAAAGATGGAGGATGAATGGCGGATCTGTTGGCGTAGTACTGGTCTGGGCAGTTGTAGTCAGCAAGCGTTCTCTTAGCAGCTTGGGTGATAGTTTCAGGTTGAGCTATTGCAGCGTCTGCTTCTGTTTCAGGGATTATAGTCCCCTGATTATCTATCCTTTGACCTGCTGCATTACGCAGATGACCGTTGAGGTCATGAAAGTCTTCATTCTCATTATGAACCACAATTATACGCACAACCATTAGAACTCGTCTAATGTTGTCGATCGATATGGATGAGGTGTTGTCGATCGATGCTGTATGATCAACATCGGTCGATGCTAGGGATGCCGGTAGATGCTATCCATAAAGAAGTGTCTGTCGACGTTGAAGGTATGCCGTCGATCAATGCTTGTCGTCTTTCTTTGCAGATTGTGCGTTCAAGTTGCTGTGGGTCAGAGAACCTTAAGTCTTGTCCTTTATTGCTCATTGTACTCTTTTACATGCACCTGAAAAACAAAGAAAAATAAAAATCAGTAACTTTGAAAGTAACAAACCTAGACTACGTCCTAGAAAATAAATCTAATGGCGATCAATGTTCCCAAACGGCGCCAAATTTGACGTGGGTGTGTTTTTATGTTTTAATAGGGTATAAATATCTTAAGCAAACAACTGTGAAATTAACCCTTAACCCTAACACACAAAATAATAATACTCTTGTCAAGATAGACCAGGTGTAGTATTTAGGGATCGAATCCACAGAGAACAATAACACACAATAGACTTCTTATTTCTAAGGAATAAGCTAGGTAACTGTATATATTGGTTATTAGAAGGTCAAGGAAATATTCCCTATTAGAAGGCATAGATGCAATATGGAAATATGCTAATAATGAAAATATGGAAATATGCTAATAATGCAAATATGGAAATATGCTATATTTAGGGTTTCATGCAAGTGGATTATAGTAGATAGAAGTTAAAGGTATTTAACTATGGAACTTGAAATCTAATGTAAAAGACACCAGCTCTCACATGAGCGTCTAATCTATTGACTAAGTCCAATGTCACAGCTCTCGCTTGTTGACACGAAATGACCGTCGATCGATGGCAATGATCCTGCGTCGATCGACAGTTTCTTAAGTCAAGCGTTATGACCTAATTCTATAAGTTCACTAGATTAACTAAATCAACTCTCGTTTGATTCTAGCAACCTAGCTCAACAGAATAGATTCCTGTAGTAGACCATGCTCTTGCTTGCAACTAACCATCCTATAATCAGGGTTTTTGTTAGCTACTCTAGGACACAAACAATAAACACAATTCTATTAATAGATCTGATAATGACCGTAACAATCCTATTGTTTGGTTAATATATCAGTACCATTAATAAACCTCATAACTACTCAGACATAATTAAAGTAGGAATAATTATCTGAATAAAATGCATAGATAAAATATTGGGGTTTCAATACAAATATCCCTAAGGAGTTATGAATCTTTTCCCTAAAAAAATCCTAAAACTATGGCGAGGTGGTGCACACTTAGTCTCCTCACTCACACACTTTTAGCACCTTGCACCCCACACTCACCAGCACATTTTCGTTGGTGCAATACATGAAGTATAAATATAAAACCCTAAAGTCTAGGTCAAACTCGTCCAAGGGTAATCTTGTAATCTTATCTCATGTCTCTAACTTGGGATTGAAAGTCGGTTGTCTGCGAACTGGACATCGATCGATGGCAGATGTGCAACATCGATCGATCTTGGTCGTGTAACATCGGTCGACGCATATGTTGTATCGTTGATCGATGGTAATCTAGTACTTATACCCTCTTCAATTATCAGCTACGGATTATTCTCCTTTAAATTCTCTAAAAGCTCCAAGTATTTCCATATATCTCCAAAACGTACCTGAACCTGTAAAGACCTCAAAACATAGCAGAGTTCTGGTGGGATCTTGTGCATTAGTGGTGGTATGATCGTACCAGTTATTACAAGTCTCATGATTCTTTATATCCTTCAATTCATAAAATACGGGTGAATTTGCATGAGACCCCCATGATTTGTCGGCCTTTTTTTTATAAAAGTGCGTGGATACTGATCGAAGACACGACGACAAAACGCATAAAGACCGGTTCACAACTTTTTGACGGCCCAAAATGTTCCACAGCCAGTTTGACCCTTAAAATGGTTGAATTTGGGTATGAAAAATTTCTAGGCCTTATCTCTACCATTGATGTTTTTGTGCCGTTTCAAAAAAGGTGATGTAGGCAACGTAGTTCCTCAGGGTTCAAAAGTTATGGGGTTTCGAAGTTCAGACGCATTATGGATTGAGGAAAAAAATAAAAAGGGGTGCAACCAAGGACTTCCTAGGAGGTCACCCATCCTAGTACTACTCTCACCATAGAACGCTTAACTGTGAGTGCTTGTATGATTGCACCCGTTAGTACATTTCTCTCGATTCCTTATATCTTTCAATTTGCAAAATTTGGGTGAATTTTCGTGGGACCCACATGATTTTTTGCCATTTTTACATTGCAAAAGTGTGTGGATATTGATCGAGAACACAACGACAAAATGAATAAAGACCGGTTCACACCTTTTTAAGGCCCAAAACCTTCCACAGCTAATGTGATGCTCAAAACGGTTGAATTTGGGTCCAAAAAATGGTCGGGCCTTATTTATACCATTGATGGTTTGGTGGCGTTTCAAAAAAGGTGATGTAGGCGATGTAGTTCCTCACAGTTCAAAAGTTATGGGGGTTTTGAAGTTCAGACGTGTTTTGGATTGAAGACCAAATAATAAAAAAAAAGGGTGCAACAGGAGTACTTCAAGGGAGGTCACCCATCCTAGTACTACTCTTGCCCAAGAATGCCTAAATGTAGGATTCTGGTGCAACCCGTTAGTATATTTCTAGGGATTCCTTATATCCTTCAGTTTGGAAATTTCTGGTCAATTTGCATGGGAACCGCATAATTCGTTGGCATTTATACTTTATAAAAGTGTGTGGCTATCGAAAACACGACGACAAAACACATAAAGACCGGTTCACAACTTTTTAAGGCCCAAAACGTTCCACAGCCTGTTTGAGCCTCAAAATGGTTGAATTCGGGTCCGAAAAATGGCTAGGCCTTATCGTTGCCATTGATGTTTTTTCGTTTCTAAAAAAGTGCTGTAGGTGACATAGTTCCTCACGGTTCAAAAGTTATGGGGTTTCGAACTTCAGATGCGTTTTGGATTGAATAAAAAATAAAAAGGGCTGCAATACGAGGACTTCCTTAGAGGTCACCCATCCTAGTACTACTCTCTCCCAAGCACACTTAACTGCAGAGTTCTGATGGGATCTGTTACATTAGTGCTGGTATCATCGCACACGTTAGTACATTTCTCGCGATTCTTAATATCCTTCAATTTGAAAAATTCGGGTTAATTTGGAAAGGACCCGTATGATTCGTTAGCAGTTTTACTTTATAAAATTGAGTGGATATTGGTCGAGAAAAAGACGACAAATTCATAAAAATCGGTTCCCAACTTTTTTAAGGCCAAAACGTTCCACAACTAGTTTGATGTTGAAACAGTTGAATTTGGGTCCAAGAAATGGCCAGGCCTTATCACTGCCATTGATGGTTTTGTGGGGTTTCCGAAAAGTTTCTGTAGGTGACGTAGTTCCTCACGGTTAAAAATTCATGGGGTTTCAAAGTTCAGATGCGTTTTGGATTGAAGAAAAAAATAAAAAAGGGTGCAACACGAGGACTTCCCAAGATGTCACCCATCCTAGTACTACTCTTGCCCAAACATGGGTACCTGTGAAATTCTGATGGGATCTTGTTCATTAGTGCTGGTATGATCGCACCCATTATTACATGTCTTACGATTCCTTATATCCGTCAATTTGGAAAATTTGGATGAATTTGCGTGGAAACCGCATGATTCGTTGGCATTTTTAGTTTATAAATTTGTTTGGATATTGATCGAAAACATGACGACAAAACACATAAAAATTGGTTCGCAATTTTTTAAATGCTCAAAACGTTCCACAACCAGTTTGAGGCTCAAAATGGTTGAATTCGGGTCCGAAAAATGGCCAGGCCTTATCATTTCCATTGTTGTTTTTGTAGCGTTTCCGAAAAGGTGTTGTAGGTGACGTAGTTCCTCACGGGTCAAAAGTTATGGGGTTTCAAATTTTAAACTTATTTTGGATTGAAGAAAAAAAATCTAAAAGGGTGCAACACAAAGACTTTCCTGACGGTCACCCATCCTAGTACTATTCTCGCCCAAGTACGCTTACCTGCAGAGTTCTGGTGGGATCTTGTGAATTAGTCGTGGTATGATCGTACCTGTTAGTACAAGTCTCATGATTCCTTATATCCTTCAATTCAGAAAATACGGGTGAATTTGCATGGGACCCGCATGATTTGTTGGCCTTTTTATTTTATAAAAGTGCGTGGATACTGATCGAAGACACGACAACAAAACGCATAAAGACCAGTTCGCAACCTTTTGAAGGCCCAAAATGTTCCACATCCAGTTTGACCCTTAAAATGGTTGAATTTTGGTATGAAAATTTTATGGGCCTTATCTTTACCATTGAAGTTTTTGTGGCGTTTCAAAAAAGGTGATGTAGGCAACGTAGTTCCTCACGATTCAAAAGTTATGGGTTTTCGAAGTTCAGACGCATTTTGGATTGAAGAAAAATAAATAAAAGCGGGTGCAACCATGGACTTCCCAGGAGGTCACCCATCCTAATACTACTCTCACCCTAGAACGCTTAACTGCGAGTGCTTGTATGATCGCACCGGTTAGTACATTTCTCATTATTCCTTATATCTTTCAATTCAGAAAATTTGAGTGAATTTTTGTAGGACCCTAATGATTTGTTGCCATTTTTTTTAAAAGTGCGTGGATAGTGATCGAAAAAATGACGACAAAATTCATAAAACCGGTTCACAACTTTTTAAGGACCAAAACGTTCCACAACTAGTTTGATGTTAAAAACGGTTGAATTCGGGTCTGATAAATGTCCGTGCTTTATCACTGCCATTGATGGTTTGTGGCGTTTCCGAAAAGTTTTTGTAGGCGACGTAATTACTCAAAGTTAAAAAGTTATGGGGTTTCAAAGTTCAGATGCGTTTTGGATTGAAGAAAAAATAAAAAAGGGGTGCAACAAGAGGACTTCTCGGGAGGTCACTCATCCTAGTACTACTCTTGCCCAAACATGGGTACCTATGAAATTCTGATGGGATCTTGTTCATTAGTGCTGGTATGATCGCACCCATTACTACATGTCTCACGATTCCTTATATCCGTCAATTTGGAAAATTTGGATGAATTTGCGTGGAAACCACATGATTCAGTGGCATTTTTAGTTTATAAATTTGTTTAGATATTGATCGAAAACATGACGTCAAAACGCATAAAAATTGATTCTCAATTTTTTAATCGCTCAAAACGTTCCACAACCAGTTTGAGGCTCAAAACGGTTTGAATTCGGGTCCGAAAAATGGCCAGGCCTTATCATTGCAGTTGATGTTTTTGTAGCGTTTCCGAAAAGGTGTTCTAGGTGACGTAGTTCCTCACGGGTCAAAAGTTATGGGGTTTCAAATTTTAAACTCGTTTTGGATTGAAGAAAATAAAATCTAAAAAGGGTGCAACACAAAGACTTTCTTGACGGTCACCCATCCTAGTACTACTCTCGCCCAAGTACGCTTACCTGCAGAGTTCTGGTGGGATCTTGTGAATTAGTCGTGGTATGATCGTACCTGTTAGGACAAGTCTTATGATTCCTTATTTCCTTCAATGCAGAAAATACGGGTGAATTTGCATGGGACCCGCATGATTTGTTGGCCTTTTTATTTTATAAAAGTGCATGGATACTGATCGAAGACACGACAACAAAACGCGTAAAGACCAGTTCGCAACCTTTTGAAGGCCCAAAGTGTTCCACAGCCAGTTTAACCCTTAAAAATGGTTGAATTTTGGTATGAAAAAATTATGGGCTTTATCTTTACCATTGAAGTTTTTGTGGCGTTTCAAAAAAGGTGATGTAGACAACATAGTTCCTCATGATTCAAAAGTTATGGGTTTTCGAAGTTCAGACGCATTTTGGATTGAAGAAAAATAAATAAAAGGGGGTGCAACCATGGACTTCCCAGGAGGTCACCCATCCTAGTACTACTCTCACCCTAGAACGCTTAACTGCGAGTGCTTGTATGATCGCACCCGTTAGTACATTTCTCATTATTCCTTATATCTTTCAATTCGGAAAATTTGGGTGAATTTTTGTAGGACCCGCATGATTCGTCGCCATTTTTTTAAAAGTGCGTGGATAGTGATAAAAAATGACGACAAAATTCATAAACACCGGTTCGCAACTTTTTTAAGGCCCAAAACGTTCCACAACTAGTTTGATGTTAAAAACGGTGGAATTCAGGTCTGATAAATGGCCGTGCTTTATCACTACCATTGATGGTTTGTGGCGTTTCCAAAAATTTTTTGTAGGCGACGTAGTTACTCACGGTTAAAAAGTTATGGGGTTTCAAAGTTCAGATGCGTTTTGGATTAAAGAAAAAATAAGAAGGGGTGGAACAAGATGACTTTTCGGGAAGTCACCCATCCTAGTACTACTCTTGCCCAAACATGGGTACCAGTGAAATTCTGATGGGATCTTGTTCATTAGTGATGGTATGATCGCACCCATTACTACAAGTATCACGATTTCTTATATCCGTCAATTTGGAAATTTTTGATGAATTTGGGTGGAAACCGCATGATTCGTTGGCATTTTTAGTTTATAACTTTGTTTGGATATTGATCGAAAACATGATGTCAAAACACATAAAAATTGGTTCGCAATTTTTTAAACGCTCAAAACGTTCCACAACCAGTTTGAGGCTCAAAACGGTTGAATTCGGGTCCGAAAAATGGCCAGGCCTTATCATTTCCATTGATGGTTTTGCAGCGTTTCCGAAAAGGTGTTGTAGGTGACGTAGTTCCTCACGGGTCAAAAGTTATGGTGTTTCAAATGTTAAACTAGTTTTGGATTGAAAAAAAAACTTAAAAATGGTGCAACACGAAGACTTTCCTGCAGGTCACACATGCTAGTACTACTCTCTCCCAAGTACGCATACCTGCAGAGTTCTAGTGGGATCTTGTGCATTAATGGTTGGTAGATTGTACCCGTTAGTACAAGTCTCATGATTCTTTATATCCTTCAATTCAGAAAATACAGGTGAATTTGCATAAACCCACATGATTTGTTGGCCTTTTTATTTTATAAAAATGCGTGGATACTGATCGAAGACACGGCGACAAAACACATAAAGACCGGTTCACAACTTTTTGAAAGCCCAAAATGTTCCACAACAAATTTGACCCTTAAAATTGTTTAATTTGGGTAAGAAAAATATTTGGGCCTTATCTCTACCATTGATGTTTTTGTGGCGTTTCAAAAAAGGTGATGTAGGAACATAGTTCCTCACGGTTCAAAAGTTATGGGGTATCGAAATTCAAACGCATTTTGGATTGAAGAAAAAAAAATAAAAAGGGCTGCAACCAAGGACTTCCCGGCAGGTTACCCATCCTAGTACTACTCTCACCCTAAAACGCTTAACTGCGAGTGCTTATATGATCGTACCCTTTAGTACATTTTTCGTGATACCTTATATCTTTCAATTCGGAAAATTTGGGTGAATTTTCGTGGGACCCTCATGATTCGTTGCCATTATTACATTACAAAAGTGTGTGGATAATGATCAAAAACACAACGACAAAACGAATAAAAACCAGTTTGCAGCTTTTTAAGGCACAAAACCTTCCACAACTAGTGTGATGCGCAAAACACTTGAATTTATGTTCAAAATTGACCGCGCCTTATTCCTACCATTGAAAGTTTTGTGGCGTTTCAAAAAGTTGATGTAGGCGATGTAGTTCCTCACGGTTCAAAAGTTATGGGGGGTTTTTGAAGTTCAGACGTGTTTTTGATGAAGAAAAAAAATAAAAAGGGTGCAACAGGAGGACTTCCCGGGAGGTCACCCATCCTAGTACTACTCTCGCCCAAGATTGCCTAACTGCGGGTTTCTGGTGGGATCCGGTGCATTAGAACTGGTATAATTGCACCCGTTAGTAAATTTCTTGCTATTCCTTATATGCTTCAGTTTGGAAAATTCTAGTAAATTTGCATGGGACCCGCATGATTCGTTGGAATTTTTACTTTATAAAAGTGATTGGATATTGACCGAAAACACAACGACAATATGCATAAAGAAAGGTTCGCAACTTTTAAAGGCCCAAAACGTCCCACAGCCTGTTTAAGGCTCAAAACGGTTAAATTCGGGTCCGATAAATGGCCAGGCTTTATCATTGCCATTAATGGTTTTGTGGCGTTTCCGAAATTTTTTTGTAGGCGACTTAGTTCCTCACGGTTAAAAGGTTATGGGGTTTCAAAGTTGAAATGCGTTTTGGATTGAAGAAAAAATAAAAAGAGGTGCAACACGAGGACTTCCTGGGAGGTCACCAATCCTAGTACTATTCTCACCCAAACATGGGTACCTGCGAAGTTCTGATGGGATCTTGCTCATTATTGCTGGTACGATCGCTCCCATTTTTACATGTCTTGCGATTCTTTATATCCTTTACTTTGGAAAATTTGGGAGAATTTCCATGGAAACCGCATCATTTGTTGGAATTTTTACTTTATATATTTGTGTGGATGTTGATCGAAAACACGACAAAACGCATAAAAAACGGTTTGGAACTTTTTAAAGGCCCATAACGTTCCACAACAAGTTTGAGGCTCATAACAGTTGAATTTGGGTCCGATAAAATGGCCAGGCCTTATCATTGCCATTGATGGTTTTGTAGCGTTTCCGAAAAGGTGTTGTAGGTGACGTGGTTCCTCACGTGTCAAAAGTTATGGGGTTTCAAATTTTATAATCGTTTTGGATTGAACAAAAAAAAAACTAAAAAGGGTGCAACACGAAGACATTTCTGCAGCTCACCCATCCTAGTACTACTCTCGCCCAAGTACGCTTACCTGCAGAGTTCTGGTGGGATCTTGTGAATTAGTGGTGGTATGATCGCACCCGTTAGTACAAGTGTCATGATTCCTTATATCCTTCAGTTTAGAAAATACAGGTGAATTTGCGTAAGACCCACATGATTTGTTGGCCTTTTTATTTTATAAAAATGCGTGGATACTGATCGAAGACACGACGACAAAACGCATAATGACCAATCCGCAACTTTTTGAAGGCCCAAAATGTTCCACAGCAAATTTGACCCTTAAAATTGTTTAATTTGGGTATGAAAAATATTTGGGCCTTATCTCTACCATTGATGTTTTTGTGGCGTTTCAAAAAAGGTGATGTAGGAACATAGTTCCTCACGGTTCAAAAGTTATGGGGTATCGAAAATAAGACGTATTTTGGATTGAAGAAAATAAAATAAAAAGGGCTGCAACCAAGGACTTCCCAGCAGGTCACCCATCCTAGTACTACTCACACCCTAGAACGCTTAACTGCGAGTGCTTGTATGATCGTACCCTTTAGTACATTTTTCGTGATACCTTATATCTTTCAATTCGGAAAATTTGGGTGAATTTTCTTGGGACCCGCATGATTCGTTGCCATTTTTACATTACAAAAGTGTGTGGATAATGATCAAAAACACAACGACAAAACGAATAAAAACCAGTTTGCAGCTTTTTAAGGCACAAAACCTTCCTCAACTAGTGTGATGCTCAAAACGCTTGAATTTGTGTTCAAAATTGGCCGCGCCTTATTCCTACCATTGAAAGTTTTGTGGGGTTTCAAAAAAGTTGATGTAGGCGATGTAGTTCCTCACGGTTCAAAAGTTATGGGGGGTTTTGAAGTTCAGACGTGTTTTGGATGAAGAAAAAAAAATAAAAAGGGTGCAACAGGAGGACTTCCCGGGAGGTCACCCATCCTAGTACTACTCTCGCCCAAGATTTCTAACTGCGGGTTTCTGGTGGGATCCGGTGCATTAGAACTGGTATAATTGCACCCGTTAGTAAATTTCTTGTTATTCCTTATATGCTTTTGGAAAATTCTGGTAAATTTGCATGGGACCCGCATGATTCGTTAGAATTTTTACTTTATAAAAGTGATTGGATATTGACCGAAAACACGACGACAAAATGCATAAAGAATGGTTCGCAACTTTTTAAAGGCCCAAAACGTCCCACAGCCTGTTTAAGGCTCAAAACGGTTGCATTCGGGTCCGATAAATGGCCTGGCTTTATCATTGCCATTAATGGTTTTGTGGCGTTTCCGAAATTTTTTTGTAGGCGACTTAGTTCCTCACGGTGAAAAGGTTATGGGGTTTCAAAGTTCAAATGCGTTTTGGATTGAAGAAAAAATAAAAAGAGGTGCAACACGAGGACTTCTTGGGAGGTCAGCAATCCTAGTACTACTCTCACCCAAACATGGGTACCTTCGAAGTTCTGATGGGATCTTGGTCATTATTGCTGGTACGATCGCTCCCATTATTACATGTCTCGCGATTCTTTATATCCTTTACTTTGGAAAATTTGGGTGAATTTCCATGGAAACCACATCATTTGTTGGAATTTTTACTTTATATATCCGTGTGGATGTTGATCGAAAACACGACGACAAAACGCATAAAAAACGGTTTGGAACTTTTAAAAGGCCCACGACGTTCCACAACAAGTTTGAGGCTCAAAACAGTTGAATTTGGGTCCGATAAAATGGCCAGGCCTTATCATTGCCATTGATGGTTTTGTAGCGTTTCTGAAAAGGTGTTGTAGGTGACGTGGTTCCTCACGGGTCAAAAGTTATGGGGTTTCAAATTTTATAATCGTTTTAGATTGAAGAAAAAAAACTAAAAAGGGTGCAACACGAAGACATTCCTGCAGCTCACCCATCCTAGTACTACTCTCGCCCAAGTACGCTTACCTGCAGAGTTTTGGTGGGATCTTCTGAATTAGTGGTGGTATGATCGCACCCGTTAGTACAAGTGTCATGATTCCTTATATCCTTCAGTTCAGAAAATACAGGTGAATTTGCATAAGACCCACATGATTTGTTGGCCTTTTTATTTTATAAAAATGCGTGGATACTGATCGAAGACACGACGACAAAACGCATAAGGACCGGTCCGCAACTTTTTGAAGGCCCAAAATGTTCCACAGCAAATTTGTCCCTTAAAATTGTTTAATTTGGGTATGAAAAATATTTGGGCCTTATCTCTACCATTGATGTTTTTGTGGCGTTTCAAAAAAGGTGATGTAGGAACATAGTTCCTCACGGTTCAAAAGTTATGGGGTATCGAAAGTAAGACGTATTTTGGATTGAAGAAAAAAAAATAAAAAGGGCTGCAACCAAGGACTTCCCGGCAGGTCACCCATCCTAGTACTACTCTCACCCTAGAACGCTTAACTGCGAGTGCTTGTATGATCGTACCCTTTAGTACATTTTTAGTGATTCCTTATATCTTTCATTCGGAAAATTTAGGTGAATTTTCGTGGGACCCGCATGATTCGATGCCATTTTTACATTACAAAAGTGTGTTAATATTGATCAAAAACACAATGACAAAACAAATAAAAACCAGTTTGCAGCTTTTTAAGGCACAAAACCTTCCACAACTAGTGTGATGCTCAAAACATTTGAATTTGGGTTCAAAATTGGCCGCGCCTTATTTCTACCATTGAAGGTTTTGTGGCGTTTCAAAAAAGTTGATGTAGGCGATGTAGTTCCTCACGGTTCAAAAGTTATGGGGGGGGGGGGGGTTTGAAGTTCAGACGTGTTTTGGATTGAAGAAAAAAAAAAAGGGTGCAACAGGAGGACTTCCCGGGAGGTCACCCATCCTAGTACTACTCTCGCCCAAGATTGCCTAACTGCGGGTTTCTGGTGGGATTCGGTGCATTAGAACTGGTATAATTGCACCCGTTAGTAAATTTCTTGCGATTCCTTATATGCTTCAAGTCGGAAAATTCTGGTAAATTTGCATGGGACCTGCATGATTCGTTGGAATTTTTACTTTATAAAAGTGATTGAATATTGATCGAAAACACGACGACAAAATACATAAAGAATGGTTCTCAACTTTTTAAAGGCCCAAAACGTCCCACAGCCTGTTTAAGGCTCAAAACGGTTGAATTCGGATCCGATAAATGGCCAGGCTTTATCATTGCCATTAATGGTTTTGTGGCGTTTCCGAAAAGTTTCTGTAGGCGACTTAGTTCCTCATGGTTAAAAGGTTATGGGGTTTCAATGTTCAGATGCGTTTTGGATTGATGAAAAAATAAAAAGGGGTGCAACACGAGGACTTCCCGGGAGGTCACCAATCCTAGTACTACTCTCACCCAAACATGGGTACCTGCGAAGTTCTGATGGGATCTTGGTCATTATTGCTGGTACGATCGCACCACTTATTACATGTCTCGCGATTCTTTATATCCTTTACGTTGGAAAATTTGGGTGAATTTCCATGGAAACCGCATGATTTGTTGGAATTTTTACTTTATATATCCGTGTGGATATTGATCGAAAACACGACGACAAAACTCATAAAAAGGGTTTGGAACTTTTTAAAGGCCCACAACGTTCCACAACCATTTTGAGGCTCAAAACAGTTGAATTTGGGTCCGAAAAAATGGCCAGGCCTTATCATTGCCATTGATGGTTTTGTAGCGTTTCGAAAAGGTGTTGTAGGTGACGTGGTTCCTCACGGGTCAAAAGTTATGGGGTTTCAAATTTTATAATCGTTTTAGAATAAAGAAAAAAAAACTAAAAAAGGGTGCAACACGAAGACATTCCTGCAGCTTACCCATCCTAGTACTACTCTCGCCCAAGTACGCTTACCTGCAGAGTTCTGGTGGGATCTTGTGAATTAGTGGTGGTATGATTGCACCCGTTAGTACAAGTGTCATGATTCCTTATATCCTTCAGTTCAGAAAATACGGGTGAATGTGCATAGGACCTGCATGATTTGTTGGCCATTTTATTTTATAAAAGTGCGTGGATACTGATTGAAGACACGATGGCAAAACGCATAAAGACCGGTTCGCAACTTTTTGAAGGCCCAAAATATTCCACAGGCAGTTTGACCCTTAAAATTGTTGAATTTGGGTACGAAAATTTTTTGGGCCTTATCTCTACCGTTGATGTGTTTGTGGCGTTCCAAAAAGGTGATGTAGGCAACGTAGTTCCCCACGACTCAACAGTTATGGGGTTTCGAAGTTCAGACGCATTTTGGATTGGAAAAAAAAGGTTCAGCCAAGGACTTCCCGGGAGGTCAACCATCCTAGTACTAATCTTACCCATGAATTCTTAACTGCAAAGTTCTGATGGGATCCGTTGCATTAGAGCTTGTATGATCGCACCGGTTAGTAAATTTCTCGCCATTCCTTATATCCTTCAATTCAGAAAATACAGGTGAATTTGCATGGGACCCACATGATTTGTTGGCCTTTTTATTTTATAAAAGTGTGTGGATAATGATTAAAGACACAACAACAAAACGCATAAAGACCGGTTCACAACTTTTTGAAGGCCCAAAATGTTCCACAGCCAGTTTGACCCTTAAAATAGTTGAATTTGGGTACGAAAAATTTCTTGGCCTTATCTCTACCATTAATGTTTTTGTGGCGTTTCAAAAAGGTGATGTAGGCAACGTAATTCCTCACGGTTCAAAATTTATGGGGTTTTGAAATTCAGACGCATTTTGGATTCAAGAAAAAAATCAAAGGGGTGTAACCAAGGACTTCGCGGGAGGTCAACCATCCTAGTACTACTCTCACCCAAGAACGCTTAACTGTGAGTGCCTGTATGATTGCACCTTTAGTACATTTCTCGCGATTCCTTATATCTTTCAATTCGGAAAATTTAGGTGAATCTTCGTGGGACCCGTATGATTTGTTTCCATTTTCACTTTACAAAAGTGTGTGGATATTGATCAAAAACACAACGACAAACGAATAAAGACCAGTTCACACATTTTTTAAAGCCCAAAACGTTCCAAAGCCAGTTTGAGGCCCAAAACGGTTGAATTCGGGTCCGAAAAATGGCCAAGCCTTATCATTGCCGTTGATGGGTTTTTTGGGGTTTCCCTAAACCCTAAACTCCAAACCCTAAACCCTATCCTTAAATTCGAAAAATTTGGGTGAATTTGCATGGTACCCGCATGATTCGTTGGCATTTTTACTTTTCAAAAGTGAGTGGATATTGATGAAAAACACGACGAAAAAATTCAGAAAACACCGGTTCACGACTATTTTATGGAAAAAAATGTTTAAAAGCCGGTTTGAGGCTCAAAACGGTTCAATTCGGGTCCAAAAAAGGCAAGGACATATCCCTGCCATTGATTGTATTGTGGCATTACCGAGAAGGTGTTGTAGGCGACTTAGTTCCTCACGGTTCATTATTTATGGGGTTTCGAAGTTAAGACACGTGTTGGCTTTAAGAAAAATAAAATAAAATGGGTGCAACACGCGGACATCCCCGAAGGTCACCATCCTAGTTGAATTTGCGTCCAAAAAATGGCCAGGTCTTATTTCTACCATTGATGATTTGTGGCATTTCAAAAAACATGTTGTAGGCGACGTAGTTCCTCACGGTTCAAAAGTTATGGGGTTTTGAAGTTCAGACTTGTTTTTGATTGAAGATAAAAAAAAGGGTGCAACACGAGGACATCCCAGGAGGTCATCCATACTACTACTACTCTCGCCCAAGCAGGCTTAACTTCAGGGTTCTGATGGGATCCGGTGCATTAGTGGTGGTATGATCAAACACGTTGTACATTTCTCGCGATTCCTTATATCCTTCAGTTTGGAAAATTCGTGTAAATTTGCGTGGGACCCGCATACCTCGTTGGAATTTTTACTTTGTAAATGTGTGTTGATATTGATTGAAAACACGATGACAAATGAATAAAGACAGGTTAACACCTTTTTTAAGGCCCAAAACGTTCGACAGCCGGTTTTAGGCTCAAAACGGTTGAATTAAGGTCAGAAAATTGGCCAGGCTTTATCGCTGCCGTTGTTGGTTTTGTGGCATTTCTGAAAAGGTTCTGTAGGCGATATAGTTCCTCACGGTTTAAAAGTTATTGGTTTTCCAATTTTAGCTGTGTTTTGGATAGAAGAAAAAATAAAAAGGGGGGGGGAGGGGGGTAACACGAGGACTTCTCTGGAGGTCACCCATCCTAGTACTACCCTCGCCCAAGCACGCTTAAATGCAGAGTTCTGATGGGATCCGGTACATTAGTGCGGGTATGATCGCACACATTAGTATATTTCTCGCGATTCCTAATATCCTGCAATTGAAAAAATTTGGGTTAAGTTTCATGGAACCCGCATGATTTGTTGGCATTTTTTAATTATAAAAGTGTGTGGATATAGATAAAAAATGACGACAAAATGCATAAACATTGGTTCACAACTTTTTAAGGCCCAAAACGTTCCACAATGATTTTGAGGATCAAAACGGTTGAATTCGGGTCCAAAAATGGCCAGGCCTTATCACTGCCATTGATGGTTTTGTGGCGTTTCCGAAAAGGTGTTGTAGGCAACGTAGTTTCTCACATTCAACTGTTATGGGGTTTCGAAGTTTAGCTCGTTTTGGATTGAAGAAAAAAAATAAAGAAGGGTGCAACACGAGGACTTTCTGGGAGGTCACCAATACTAGTACTGCTCTCGCCCAAGTACGCTTACCTGCGAAGTTCAGGTGGGATCTTGTGCATTTGTGCTGGTATGATCGCACCCGTTAGTACATGTATCATTATTCCTTATCCTTCAATTCAAAAAATTTGGGTGAATTTGCATGGGACCCGCATAATTTGTTGGCCTTTTATTTTATAAAAGTGTGTGGATATTGATCGAAGACACGACGACAAAACGCATAAAGACTGTTTCACAACTTTTTGAAGGCCCAAAATGTTCCACAGCCAGTTTGACCCTTACAATTGATGAATTTGGGTACGGAAAATTGCTGGGCCTTATCTCTACCATTGATGTGTTTGTGGCGTTTCAAAAAAGGTGATGTAGGCAACGTAGTTCCTCACGGCTCAAAAGTTATGGGGTTTCGAAGTTCAGACGCATTTTGGATTGAAAAAAAAAGGTGCAACCAAGGACTTCCCGGGAGGTCGCCCATCCTAGTACTACTCTCACCCAACAACTCTTAACTGCAGAGTTATGATGGGATCCGGAGCATTAAAGCTTGTATTATCGCACCGTTAGTACATTTCCCGCGGTCACTTATATCTTTCAATTCGCAAAATTTGGGTGAATTTTCGTGGGACCCGCATGATTCCTTGCCGTTTTACTTTTCAAAAGTGTGTGGATATTGATCGAAAACACAACAACAAAAAGAATAAAGACCGGCTCACACCTATTTTAAGGCCAAAAATGTTCCATAGCCAGTTTGAGGCTCAAAACGGTTGAATTTGGGTCCGAAAAATGGCCAAGCCTTATCACTGCCATTGATGGTTTTGTGGCATTTCCCTAAACCCTAATCCCTTAACTCTAATCCAATATCGTTAAATTCAATATTTTTGGTGAATTTGCATGGTATCCGCATGATTCATTGGCATTTCTACTTTGTGAAAGTGTGGATATTGATAAAAAAAACGTGACGACAAAATGCATAAAAGACCGTTTCATGACTAATTTATGGTAAAAAACATTCAGCATCCAGTTTGAGGGGTCAAAACGGTTGAATTCGGTTCCAAAAATGGCAAGGACATATCCTTGCCATTGATGGGTTTGTGGCTTTTCCGAAAAGTACCGTAGGCGACTTAGTTCCTCACGGTTCATCATTTATGGGGTTTTGAAGTTCAGACACGTCTTGGCTTTCAGAAAACTAAAATATAATGGATGCAACACGTGGACATCCCCGGAGGTCACCCATCCTAGTTGATTTTGCATCCGCAAAATGGCCGAGCCTTATTTCTACCATTGTTCGTTTTGTGGCGTTTCTAAAAAGGTGTTGTAAGCGACGTAGTTCCTCACGGTTCAAAATTTATGGGGTTTTGAGTTCAGACTTTTTTTTGGATTGAAGAAAAGAAAAGGTGCAACACGAGGACTTCCTGGGAGGTCACCCATCCTACTACAACTCTCGCCCAAGCATGCTTAACTGCAGGGTTCTGATGGGATCCGATGCATTAGTGCTGGTATGATCGCACCGGTTAGTACATTTCTCGCGATTCCTTATATCCTTCAGTTTAGAAAATTTTGGTAAATTTGCATGGGACCTGCATGCAAATGTGTGTGGATATTGATCGAAAACACGATAACAAAATGCATAAAGACATGTTCACACCTTTTTTTAAGGCCCAAAGCGTTTGACAGCCGGTTTTAGGCTCAAAACGGTTGAATTCAGGTCAGAAAATGGCAAGGCTTTATCGCTGCCGTTGGTGGTTTTGTGGTGTTTCCATAAATGTTCTCTAGGCGAGGTAGTTCCTCATGGTTCAAAAGTTATGGGTTTTCGAATTTTAGCCATGTTTTGGATATTAGAAAAAATAAAAAGGGTGGTAACCTAACGACTTCTCTATAGGTCACCCATCCTAGTACTACTCTCCCCCAGGCATGCTTAACTGCGGAGTTCTGATGGGATCCGGTACATTAGTGTGGGTATGATCGCACACATTAGTAAATTTCTCACGATTTCTAGTATCCTGCAATTCGAAAAATTCAGGTTAATTTTCATGGGACCCGCATGATTCGTTGGCATTTTTACTTTATAAAAGTGTGTGGATATAGATAAAAAACAAAGACAAAATGCATAAACACCGGTTCATAACTTTTTTAAGGCCCAAAACGTTCCACAGTCATTTTGAGGCTCAAAACGGTTGAATTCGGGTCCGAAAAATGGCAAGGCCTTATCACTGCCTTTGATGGTTTTGTGGCGTTTCCGAAAAGGTCTTCTAGGCGACGTAGTTTCTGGTTCAAAAGTTATGGGGGTTTCAAAGTTTAGCTCATTTTTTGCTTGAAGAAATAAATAAAAAAGGGTGCGACACGAAAACTTTATGGGAGGTCACCAATCCTAGTACTACTCTCGCCCAAGCACTCTTACCTGCAGAGTTCAGGTGGGATCTTGTGCATTAGTGCTGGTATGATCGCACCCGTTAGTACAAGTATCACGATCCCTTATCCTTCAATTCAGAAAATTTGGGTGAATTTGCGTGGGACCCACATGATTTGTTGACCTTTTTATTTTCTAAAACTGTGTGGTATTGATCGAAAACACGACAACAAAACGCATAAAAACCGGTTCACAAGTTTTTTAAGCCCAAAATGTTCCACAGCCAGTTTGAGCCTCAAAATGGTTGAATTTGGTTCTGAAAAATTGTTGGGCCTTATCTCCACCATTGATGGTTTTGTGGCGTTTCAAAAAAGGTGCTCTAGGCAACGTAGTTTCTAAAGGTTCAAATGTTATGGGGTTTCGAAGTACATACACGTTTTGGATTGAAGAAAAAAAATAAAGAGGGGTGGAACACGAGGAGTTCCCGGGAGGTCACCCATCCTAGTACTACTCTCTCCCAAACATGCGTACCTGCGAAGTTCTGATGGGATCTTGTTCATTAGTGCTGGTATGATCGCACCAATTATTACATGTCTCGCGATTCCTTATATCCTTCAATTTTGAAATTTTGGGTTAATTTTCGTGGAACACGAATGATTCATTGGCATTTTTAATTTATAAATCCGTGTGGATATTGATCGAAAACTCGATGACAAAACGTATAAAAAACGGTTCGCAACTTTTTAAAGGCCCAAAACGTTCCACAACCAGTTTGAGGCTCAAAGGGTTAAATTCCGGTCTGAAATATTTCCAGGCCTTTATCATTGCCATTGATGGTTTTGTAGAGTTTTTGAAAAGGTGTTGTAGGTGACATAGTTCCTCACGGGTCAAAAGTTATGGGGTTTAAAATTTTAAACTCGTTTTGGATTGAAGCAAAAAAAAGGGTGCAACACGAAGACTTTCCTTAAGGTCACCCATAATAGTACTACTCTCGCCCATGTACGCTTACCTGCAGAGTTCAGGTCGGATCTTGTGCACTAATGGTGGTATGATCGCACCCATTAGTACAAGTCTCATTATTCCTTATATCTTTTAATTCAGAAAATTGGGTGAATTTTCATGAGACCCGCATGATTTGTTGGCCTTTTTATTTTATAAAAGTGTGTGGATATTGATCGAAGACACGACGACGAAATGCATAAAGACCGGTTCACAACTTTATAAGGCCCAAAAGGTGATGTAGGCAACGCTGTTCCCCACGGCACAAAAGTTATGGGGTTTCGAAGTTCAAACGCATTTTGGATTGGAAAAAAAAGGGTGCAACCAAGGACTTCCCGGGAGGTCAGCCATCCTAGTACTACTCTCACCCAAGAACTCTTAACTGCAGAGTTCTGATGGGATCCGATGCATTAGAGCTTGTATGATCGCACCCGTTAGTACATTTCTCGCGATTACTTATATCTTTCAATTCGGAAAATTTGGGTGAATTTTTGTGGGACCAGCTTGATTCGTTGCCAGTTTTACTTTACAAAAGTGTGTGGATATTGATCGAAAATACAAAGAAAAAACGAATAAAGACCGGTTCACACCTTTTTAAGGCCCAAAACGTTCCATAGCCAGTTTGAGGCTCAAAACGGTTGAATTCGCGTCCGAAAAATAGCCAAGCCTTATCCCTGCCATTGATGGTTTTGTGGCATTCCCTAAACCTAAGCCTTAAAATCTAAACCCTAAACACTATATCCTTAAATTCGAATAAAATGGTGAATTTGCATTGTACCCGCATGATTTATTGGTATTTCTACTTTGTGAAAGTGAGTGGATATTGATTAAAAACATGATGACAAAATGCATAAAAGACCGGTTCACTAATATTTTATGGATTCGGGTCCAAAAAATGGCAATGACATAAACTTGCCATTGATGGGTTGTGGCGTTTCCGAAATGGTGATGTAGGTGACTTAGTTCCTCACGGTTCAATATTTATGGGGTTTCGAACTTCAGACGCGTTTTTTCTTTAAGAAAGGTAAAATAAAATGGGTGCAACATGAGGACTTCCCCAGAGATTACCGATCCTAGTTGAATTTGCGTCTGAAAAATGGTCGGGCCTTATCTCTACCATTGATGGTTTTGTTGCGTTTCAAAAAAAGGTGTTGTAAGCGACCTAGTTCCTCATGGTTCAAAAGTTATTGGGTTTTGAAGTTCAGACTTGTTTTGGATTGAAGAAAAAAAAAGGGTGCGACATGAGGAATTCCCTGGAGGTCACCCATCCTACTACTACTCTCTCCCAAGCAGGCATAAGTACATGGTTCTGATAGTATCTGGTGCATTATTGTTGGTATGATCTCGCCCGTTAGTACATTTCTCGCGATTCCTTATATCCTTCAGTTTGGAAAAATTCAGCTGAATTTGCGTGGGACCCGCATGATTTGTTGGCATTTTTACTTTATAAATGTCTGTGGATATTTATCGAAAACACGACGAAAAATGCCTAAACACAGGTTCACACCTTTTTTATGGCCCAAAAGGTTCCACAGCCGGTTTTAGACTCAAAAAAGTTGAATTCATGTCAGAAAATGGCCAGGATTTATCGATGCCATTGATGGTTTTGTGGTGTTTCCGAAAAGGTTTTGTAGGCGACGTAGTTCCTTACGATTCAAAAGTTATGGGGTTTTGAATTATAGCCGCGTTTTGGATATAAGAAAAAATAAAAAGGGCATAACACGAGGAATTCCCTCGAGGTCACCCATCCTTGTACTACTCTCGCCCAAGCACGCTTAACTGCGGAGTTCTGGTGGGATCCGGCACATTTGTGAGGGTATGATCGCACACATTAGTAAATTTCTTGTGATTCTTAATATCCTTCAATTCAAAAAAATCGGGTTAATTTTTTTGGGACCCACATGATTTGTTGGCATTTTTACATTATAAAAGTGTGTATATTAATAAAAAAACAACGACAAAATGCATACACACCGGTTCACAACTTTTATAAGGCCCAAAACGTTCCACAGTCATTTTGAGGCTCAAAACGGTTGAAATCAGGTACAAAAAATGGCCATGCCTTATCACTGCCATTGATGGTTTTGTGGCATTTCCGAAAAGTTTTCTGATGGGACTCGGTGCATTAGTGCTGGTATGATCGCACCCATTAGTACATTTCTCGCGATTCCTTATAACTTCCATTTTGAAAATTTGGGTGAATTTGTGGATATTGATCGAAAACACAATGACAAAAAGCATAAAGACTGGTTCACAACTTTTTTGAAGGCCCAAAACGTTCAACAACCGGTTTGCTTCTCAAAACGGTTGAATTCGGGTCAGAAATATGGCCAGAATTTATCTCTCCCCTTGATGGTTTTGTGGCATTTCCGAAAAGGTTCTATATGCCACCTATAATTCCTCACGGTTCAAAAGTTATGGGGTTTTGAAGTTTAGCCGCGTTTGTTGAATTTTTGTAAGACCCACATAATTTGTTGCCATTTTTAATTTACAAAAGTGTTTATATTGATAAAAAACAGAACAACAAAAGAAATAAAGACCGGCTCGCACCTTTTTCAAGGCCCAAAACGTTCCATAGCCAGTTTGAGACTCAATACGGTTGAATTTGGGTCTGAAAAATGGTCAGGCCTTATCACTACCATTGATTGTTTTGTGTCGTTTCTCTAAACCCTAAATCCTAAACCCTAAACTACAAACCCTAAACCCTATATCCTTAAATTCAAAAAAATTGGGTAAATTTGCATGTACCCACATGATTTATTGGCATTTCTACTTAATGAAAGTGTGTTGATATTGATCATAAACACGACGACAAAATGCATAAAAGACCGGTTAGCGACTATTTTATGGCGAAAAATGTTCAGCAGCCAGTTTGAGGCTCAAAACGGTTGAATTGGGGTCCAAAAAATGGCCTGAACATATCCCTTCAATTGATCGTTTTGTGGCGTTTCCGAAAAGGTGCTGTAGGCGACTTCGTTCCTCACAATTAATTATTTATGGGGTTTTTAAGTTAAGACACATTTTGGCTATAAGAAAATAAAATTAAATAGGTGCAACACGAGGACTTCCCAGAGGTCACCCATCCAAATTGAACTTGCGTCAGACAAATGGCCGGGCCTTATTTTTTACCACTGATGGTTTTGTGACGTTTCAAAAAAGGTGTTGTAGGCGACGTAGTTCCTCAAGTTTCAAACGTTATGGGGTTTTGAAGTTCATACCTTTTTTGGATTGAAGAAAAATAAAAAGGGTGCAACACGGGGACCTCCCATGAGGTCACCCATCCTACTACTACTCTCGCCCAAGCAGGCTTAACTATGGGATTCTGGTGGGATCCGGTGCATTAGTGCTAGTATGATCACAACCATTAGTACATTTCTCGCGATTCCTTATATCCTTCCGTTCGGAAAATTCGGGTGAATTTGTGTGGGACCCACATGGTTCGTTGGCATTTTTACATTATAAATGTGTATGGGTATTGATCGAAACACGACTACAAAATGCATAAAGACCGGTTCACGCCTTTTTAAGGCCCAAAATGTTCCACAGCCGGTTTTAGGCTCAAACGGTTGAATTTGGATACCAAAAATGGCCAGGCCTTATCACTGCCGTTAATGGTTTTGTGGCATTTCGGAAAAGGTTTTGTAGGCGACGTAGTTCCACACAGTTAAAAAGTTATGGGATTTGAAGTTTAGACTCATTTTGGATTGAAGAAAAAAAATAAAAAAGGGTGCAACACGAGGACTTTCTCGGAGGTCACCAATCCTAGTACTACAATCTTCCAAGCACACATACTTGCAGAGTTCTTGTTGGACATGAAGACCGGTTCACAACTTTTTTGAACACCCGAAACGTTCCACAATCAGTTTGGTTCAAAACGGTTGAATTCGGGTCATAAAAATTGCCAGGCTTTATCGCTGCCATTGATTGTTTTGTGGCATTTGTGAAAAGGTTCTTTAGCGATGTAGTTCCTCACGGTTCATAAGTTATGGGGTTTCGAAGATTAGCCGCGTTTTGGATAGAAGAAGAAAAAATAAAAGGGGGGGGGGGGTAACACGAGGACTTCCCTGGAGGTCACCCATCCTAGTACTACTCTCGCCCAAGCACGCTTAACTGTGGAGTTCTGATGGGTCCGGTACATTATTGCGGGTATGATCGCACACAATTATACATTTCTCCCTATTCCTAATATCCTTCAATTCAGAAAATTTGTGTTAATTTTCATGGGACTCGCATGATTTGTTGGCATTTTTACTTTGTAAAAGTGCGTGGATATTTATCGTAAACACGACGACAAAATGCATAAACACCGGTTCACGACTTTTTTAAGGCCCAAAACATTCCACAGCTAGTTTGAGGCTCAAAATGGTTTAATTCGGGTCCATAAAATGTAAGGCCTTATCACTGCCATTGATGGTTTTGTGTCATTTCCGAAAAGGTGCTTTAGCCAACGTAGTTCCTCACGGTTCAAAAGTTATGGGGTTTCAAAGGTCAGACGCGTTTTGGATTGAAGAAAAAATAAAAAGGGGTGCAACACGAGGAATTCCAGGGAGGTCACCCATCCTAGTACTATTCTCGCCCAAGCATGCGTACCTGCGAATTTCTAATGGGATCTTGTGCATTAGTGCTGGTATGATCGCACCCATTATTACATGTCTTGTAATTCCTTATATCCTTTAATTTGGAAAATTTGGGTGAATTTGCCTGGAACCTGCATGATTCATTGGCATTTTTACTTTAAATGTGTGTGGATATTGATAAAAAAACACTACTACAAAACACATAAAGACTGGTTCACAACTTTTTTGATGGCCCAAAGAGTTCCACAGCCGGTTTGCGGCTCAAAATGGTTGAATTCGGGTCAGAAAAATGGCCAGGCTTTAACGCTGCCATTGATGGTTTTGTGGCGTTTCCAAAAAGTTTTTCTAGGTGACGTAGTTCCCCACGGTTCAAAAGTTATGGGGTTTCGAAGTTTAGCCGGGTTTTGGATAGAAGAAGAAAATAAAAAGGGGGGGGGGGGGTAACACGAGGACTTCCCTTGAGGTCACCTATCCTAGTAATACTCTCACCCAAGCACGCTTAAAACCATCAATCTTTGAGGCTTAAAATTGCTGAATTCATATCTGAAAAATAGACATGGCTTATCATTGCCATTGACGGTTTTGTAGTTTTCCGAAAAAGGTGTGGTAGGTGACGTAGTTCCTCACAGGTCAAAATTTCCGGGAGGTCACCCGTCCTAGTACTACTCTCGCCCAAGCATGCGTACCTGCAGAGTTCTGGTGGGATCTTGTGCATTAGTGCTGGTATACAAGTCTCATGATTACTAATATCCTTCAATTCAGAAATTCCGAATGAATTTGCATGGGACCCGCATGATTTGTTGGCGTTTTTATTTTATAAAATTGCATGTATATTGGTCAAAAATACGATGACAAAACGCATAAATACTGGTTCGCAACTTTTTTAAAGCCAAAAATGTTCCAAAGACAGTTTGAGCCTCAAAGTTGTTGAATTTGGGTTCGAAAAATGGCCAGGCCTTATCCCTGACATTGATGGTTTTGTGGCGTTTCTGAAAAGGTGTTTTAGTCGACGTAGTTCCTCACGGTTAAAATTTTTTGGGGTTTCATAGTTCAGACGCGTTTTGGATTGAAGAAAAAAAATAAAACGGGTGAAACACGAGGACTTCCCGGGAGGTCACCCATCCTAGTACTTATCTCGCCCTAGCACGGGTACCTGCGAATTTCTGATAGAATATTGTGCATTAGTTTTGGTATGATCGCACACATTATTACATGTTTCATGATTCCTTATATTCTTCAATTTGGAAAGTTTGGGTTAATTTGCGTGAACCGGCATTATTCGTTGGCATTTTTAAGGCGTGGATATTGATAAAAAAAAATACGACGACGAAACACATAAAAACTGGTTCACAAAATTTTTAAGGCCCAATATGTTCCACAACCAGTTTGAGCCTCAAAACGGTTGAATTTGGGTCCAAAAAATGGCCATGCCTTATCACAACCATTGATTGTTTCGTGGCGTTTCCGAAAGGGTTCTGTAGGTGACATAGTTTCTCATGTTAAAAAAATATGGGTTTTCAAGTTTTGCTTGTTTTGGATTGAAGAAACAAATAAAAAAGGGTGAAACACAAGGACTTTCAAGGAGGTCACCAATCCTAGTACTACTCTTGCCCAATCACACTTACCTGCAGAGTTCAGGTTGGATCTTGTGCATTAGTGCTGGTATGATCGCACCCATTAGTACAAGTCTCACGATTCCTTAGGCGACGTAGTAATACTCTCGCCCAAGCACTCTTAACTGTGGTGTTCTGATGGGATTCAGTACATTTTGCGGGTATGATTACACACATTAGTACATTCTCGCGATTCCTAATATCCTTCAACTTGGGTTAATTTTCATGGGACCGGCATTATTCATTGGCATTTTTACTTATAAAATTGTGTGGATATTGATAAAAAAAACGACGACAAAATGCATAAACACCGGTTTGCAATTTTTTAATGGCCCAAAATGTTCAACAGCCAGTTTGACGGTCAAAACGGTTGAATTCGGATCCAAAAAATTGCCAGCCCTTATCACAGCCATTGATGGTTTTGTTAAATTTTCGAAAAGGTTATGTAGTCGACGTAGTTCCTCATGGTTCAAAAGTTATGGGGTTTCAAAGTTCATACGTGTTTTGGATTTAAGAAAAAATAAAAGGGGTGCATCACGAGGACTTCCCGGGAGGTCACCCATCTTAGTATTACTCTCGCCCAAGCACGCATACCTGAGAAGTTCTGATGGGATCTTGTGCATTAGTGCTGGTATGATCACACCCATATTACATGTTTCGCGATTCCTTATATCCTTTAATTTGGAAAATTCAGGTGAATTTGCGTGGAATCCGCATATTCATTGGCACTTTTACTTTATAAATGTGTGTGGATATTGATCGAAAACACGAATACAAAACGCATAAAGACGCCTTCGCAAATCTTTGAAGGCCCAAAATGCTCGAAAACAAGTTTGAGGGTCGAAGCAGTTGAATTCGGGTCCGAAAAAAATGGTCAGGCCTTATCATTGCCATTGATGGATTTGTAGCGTTTCCGAAAGGTGTTGTTGGTGACGTAGTTCCTCATGGGTCAAAATTTATGGGATTTCAAAGTTTAGACGTGTTTTGGATTGAGGAAAAATAAAATAAAAAAGGGAGTAAGACGAGGAATTTTCGGGAGGTCACCCATCCTAGTCTTACTCTCGCCAAAGCACACTTACCTGCAAAGTTCTTTTGGGATCTTGTGCATTAGTGTTGGTATCATCGCACCCATTAGTACAAGTTTCACGATTCCTTATATCCTACAATTCAGAATTATTGGGTGAATTTTCGTGGGACCCGCATGATTAGTTGGCCTTTTTATTTTATATAATGGCGTGGATATTGATCAAAAACACGACGACAAAACGCATAAATACCGGTTCGTAACTTTTTTACGGCCCAAAATGTTTCAGATCCAGTTTATGGCTCAAAATGATTGAATTTGGGTCTGAAAAATGGCCATACATTATTATTGTCATTGATGGTTTTGTAGAGTGATAAGGCCTGATATTTACCACTATTGAGATATGATATCAGCCATATTTAAAGTCTATTATATGTGTTTGGAGTATGATTTAGAGTATTTTTTAGGTTTAGGTACGTTCTGGAGAACTGTTGTGATTCTAGAGATTTTAGAGATGCAGAACTGTAAAGATGCGTCAGATGTTTATCTATGTATGGAGACTTTCCCCCAGTGAGATTGAGCAGACATTTTGACAGATGATATAGATTTTAGTTAGCTTTCTAATTTCACCGGTTTGAGGTCAATCTGACGGTTAGATCTAAAGTTATGATCGTTTCACTGGAGAGTGGTCTGTCTGCCTCGTGATAAGAAGCTATCGAGAACATGAATAAGTGTCGATCGATGGCATAGCCTTGGTGTCGATGGACGGTGATCCCAGAAGACAGGCACGACTTTTTTTATGTTTGACTTAAGCACATAAGCCATCACAAATTACCAAAATACACATGGACGACCTAAAACCCTATTTATATGTTTCTATGCCATTGTTTAGGCACCAAGCTTTATTCTATCTATTTTTCTAGGGTTAAGAGAGAAGGGAGGAACTTCTTCTGATTCCTCCTGGAACTCCGTTGGTTCTTTATTTGATTTCTATTCTACATCTCTTCTATTCATCTATGATTTCGGTGACAAAGATCATGTCTGAGTAGATCTCTTGTTAGGTTTAGGGTTTGTTAATGGTATTGATGGATTAGCCAAACAATAGAATTGCTAGGGTGATTATTAGATCTATCAATAGAATTATGTTTATTGCTTGTGTTCTAGAGTAATTAACTTGAACCCTTATCATAGGATAGTTAGGCGCAAGAGAGAGCATGGTCTACTACCATAATTAATCATGTTGAGCTAGGTTGCTAGAAACAAACAAGAGTTGATTTAGTTAATTTAGTAAAGTTATCGAATTAGGTCATAAAGCTTGACTCAAGAAACCATCGATTGACGCAGGATCATTGACATTGATTGAAAATCATTTTGTGTCAACAAGCGAGAGCTGAGACATCGGACTTAGTCAATAGATTAGACTCGCAACGAGAGTTGGTCGTATTTTGCATTAGATATTAAGTTCTATGATAAAAACCCTTAGCTTATATCCTCTATAATCCTAGATCTAGCTATTAATTATTATTGTTTACTTGACAATTTATCAATTATCTAATATAGTTTATTACTGGTTATTAATCTATTTGCCTAGCTAAATCGCAATTGTATTGAGTTTATTGTGTGCCCAACCTCCATGTGTATTCGATCCCTAAATACTACAATTTGACCTCTCTTGGAAATAGTAGTTCGTAGGTTAATTTGATAGAGTTTGTATTGAAATACATAAAAATCCTCATGTCAAAATTTGGCGCCGTTGCCGGGGAGAAAGGATTGACCATTAGACTCAATTTGTTTGATTTAGTCTAGGTATTTCATGTATTAGTTTACTTACATAAATTTTTTTTTTCTTGTGTTTCAGGTACATACATATTAGTACCAGGAAGCAATGAGGAGAGGATATTTGGGTTCTACAAAAAAGGAACCTGCTGATTCGCGCCTGATCCATAAGTCTACGAGGGCAGCCGACACCCTCCAAGCAGTGATAACTAGCAAAGAGAAGCGAGCAGCGATCAACACCAATACTTCACTGTCGACCGATACTAACATCATGACATCGATCGACACCCACACTTTGCCGTCGATCGATACTAGTTTTGAGAAGACAAAGGAAATTGAAGTTCTTATTCTTAAGGCTGGTGAGAATGGGATCTTACGAGACGAAGAAGGTCGTCCTCGCAACAGTATACGATAATTGATTAATGCAAAAGGAGCTGCGATACCCGATATTATTTCTGTTGCTGAGATAAATGACTTTTAGATGAGCCGTGAATGGTATTATTGGGCAGGTCATAACTCTTTTCAGGGTTTGCCTCATGAAGATCCGAAGGAACACATCGAAGAAATTGTGGATCTAGTCTTAAGGAGTGAACAGAATGAAGTTCCTGAATACCACATGCTCTGCAAGATCTTCCCCTATTCTATCTCTGGGAATGCATATAGCTGGTTTAGTCGTCTGGAACGACGATCTCTGACTCTCTGCGATGATATTGAAAGAGCATTCCTTTATGAATTTCTTGATGAAGATGCAGCAGCTCGAGAAAAAGAGATCAACGATAAGTGGGATAAGATCCTTGAAATTTGGCAAATTAAGAAAGAAGAAGAGATTCCACGACAGCTTCTCGAGTACGTAGAAATGGGTATTAAGTATCATGGCTTGAGCCGAGCAGAGCAGAAGAAGCTGATATTATCGATCCGACCTCGGCGTCGGTCAACACTAAGATCTCAACGCCGATCAACCCTAAGACCTCAGCATCAATCGACACTAACCCTGATTATCGATCGACACCACTCGACATTCATGAAAGATTGAGTTTTCTTCAGGACATTGCAGACTCAACACGAGAGAGCATCGATGTATCAAGTTGTTATCATGCTCCAGATGTAGAAAGAAACATCACGATCGGAGATCTCTTGGAGCCAAAGAATAAAGGAAAATTTGGGAATTTGGATTCGAGTGGGAAAGCCACTATAAAGCTAGAAGAATGGTTTGAAGATATGCATCAGAACTCGGAGCAGAAGCTTGATGACGATCAGGACACCTTGGGAAAAGATCTAGAGACTTCACCAATGGCTAACATCGATCGACACCCACCTAATGATATTGATCGAAAGCCACCGGATGCTACCGATCGACACTGCCCATCCGACATTGATCGACACTCATTGTTGGACGAACAACCAGGTTACTTGATTGAACCAGGACCGGTTGAAGAGCGAATGCACGTGTCCAAGACCTCACATCTTGCTGTCCACAAACATCAGAGACCACCTATTTGCACAGAAGAAGCTAAGGGTTTTCACAAAAGAGTGAAGAGGATACATCATCCTCTGAAGATTGTGGTTCCATTTGCTGTATTTGTAGTTGAATCTCCTATCCCACCAGATAGAAGTGTGCATCTAGGTTCCTACTGTGTGGTATTTTATGAACAAATGTATGCGGTAGCTTCAAAGAGAGAGTTGAGATATAGAAGTGACGTCAGAAAAGTCCCACCAGAAGCAGTATCGATCGACACAAGAACTGCAGTATCGAACGACACCACCATTGCAGCATCGATCGACCACAACACTAGAGTGTCTATCGACACCCGTCGCATATCAGAGAAGAAAAAGTTTGAAGTGAGTCGAAATATTTTTGATGGAGGCACCCGAGGTCAGACAATTCTGGGGGAAAGAAGAAGAGGAAGTGGAAGAAGAGGAAAAAGACTAACGGAAGTCCTTAGTAACATTGATTCCCCACTTCTCATATGGTGTTAGGAAGTACATAGTGCGCAGCAGATGTTTCTCACATCCATTTGAAAATTTTCGAGCACTCCATATTGCTTAGATGATGGATAAATGAGAAGAGTCTATGGAGGCTTTCACAAAAAGGGTGATGAAGCTGAAGATATTGGACATTGAGAATTGTTTTGGAGCAAGTTCCCAATCTCATCCAAACTGAATTAGAGTTTCAAAACGTCAAGCTAAAGACTATAAGCAAGAGCTGAGTGCGAGGCAACCAAATATTTAGTAAGTTTTCAATTTTGTTTTATTTTTCATTTATTACTAATTTTCGTATTTATTTCTTTCATGTTAAAAAAGAGATCACAGGAAGATAGATTGCGCAGAGCATCGATCGACACTTCATCACTGTAAATCGACAGATCAAAATGTTGGGGTCAAAAACGGTCACGACGAAATCAACGGCTCAAGTCCTTGGAACATGATCCTTCCGAAGGTCTCAGCCATGAAACCTTCAATAAACAATCAAGCCGCAAAGGGTAAGTCATCATAGGCGAAGTCCCAAAATTGGCATACGGGTCACCATTTGGCGACCCACGCTCTCCAGGACCGGAACTCAGGAAGCACGGGTCGCCATATGGTGACCCACAACCTCAAGGACTGGGTCGCCATATGGCGACCGGTTTTCAGAAAGCACGGGTCACAATATGGAGACCCACACTCCCAAAGACAGGGTTACCATAAGGTGACCGGCTCTCGGAAATAACGGGTCGCCATATGGTGACCCACACCCCCAAGGACCGGGTCACCATATTGCGACCGGCTCTCGGAAAGAACGGGTAGCCATATGGTGACCCACACTCCTAAGCATCAGGTCGCCATATGGAGACTGGATATCGGAAAGCACGGGTCGCCAAATGGTGACCCACACTCCCAAAGACCGGATTTCCATAAGGCGACCGGCTCTCGGAAAGCACAGATCGCCATATGGCGACCCACACTACTAAGTCTTGGGTCACCATATGGTGACCAACACTCGGGAAGCACGGGTCGCCATGTGGCAACCCACACACACTGAAACCGGGTCGCCATATGGCGACCTGCTCCTGCAGAGCATGCGTCACCATATGGCAACCTGACCTGTCCAAGTCCGGGTCGCCATATGGCGACACGATCTCACCAAGTATGGGTCGCCATATGGCGACCTAATCCATCCAAAGTACGGGTCTACATATGACTACCTGACCTCTCTGAGTCTGGGTCGACATATGGCGAGCTGTGTCTCTCCTTTGTATTCTTCTTCGAGTCGCGATCGAAATGGTTTTTTGTTTCGTCTTAATCGGAATCTCCTTTGAGATTTTACGAATAAAACAAGTAAGAATTTCCAACCAAACCCCTGGTCGCCAAATAAAACTGCCTGGTTGCCATATGGCGATTGAGACAATATCACTTGGCTTCTCTCTGGAATCTCGATCGAAATGCTCTTCGTTTCGTATCAATTGGAGTTACCACGAAGACTCATTTTCCCTAAAGAAGTTTGTGTTTATCGTATAAACGGCAATGGTTAACTTAAAACCACAGTTGTCTAAACTATACGAGAAGTGTGAAATTCCTGGATAAAGCGACATAGTATCATTAAACATTTTTTCGACTAAATCGTAAAAATGTCTAAGTCAAAATATGGCCCAAAGAGGCTTGGAACGCGGCTAAGAGACCCATTTTCGATTTCATACGGAATTAAGCCCAGCAATGTTATGACGTTGTATCTTTACTCACATAAGAAGATATATCTCACGACATCGAAGATAAATGTCAAGTTTCCAAGATAATGATGAAGATCGAGATGAAAAGGAATATTTACGCAAAGTGATAAACTCAACCTAGGGGCTGAAACGGAAAGAGAAAACCGCCTTGAAGAGGAGTATATAAGGGAAGACAATACGACAAATAGAGGAGAAGAACGTTTTAGCATCCACAGCAAACTTAGGGAAATAGGCTTTCACTTTTCGTTTTGTTATCAAGCTACGTTCGTTTAGGTTTTCGTAGTCATGTTGCTAGAACTAGTGATCTCGCCGACAATTTTTGTAGCCAAGGCTCGTTACCTTCTTGTACGAAACCTCTTACGCAATTATGAATAAGAACCTCTTTGCCCACTCTCTTTTCGAAATTATCTTGTCATATTTTTATCGTCATCTTTCTTAAATTTGTTTGGTTGCGTGGCGTTTGGTTTAAAGTAGATTGTCCGGGACCTCCTAGGAAAGTTAGGGTTATCTGACTTCCTAAGTTTACGGAAATCGACGGTGTGAATTTTGGTTCCCACAGTTTGGCGCTAGAAGAGGGGTGATATTACGGATCAATCTTTCTCGCAACCACAGGAGCGCCCAATCAAACATCTCAGCTGACAATCTCAACAACCAACAACCTCGTGATGACCTAGCCGCAACAACGTTGATAACACTCCCGCGGTTAACGCTGAGCCCAACACTGCGGCAGTCGAGGAGATGAAAAAAATGATATCTGCCTACGTAAAAAGGGCGGAAGGGCAGGATAAGCTCATGGTATCTCTTGCTAAGTAGGTCGAAACCCTAACTGCATGGATCCGAGCTGCCCTTCCTCGCGGAACCACTAGGCTCCGAGGAAAAAGACTCGACTTCACAACTCCTTTGGACCAGTCCGGGAATGCACGGGAGAAGCCATCAGGAAAAAATCCTGATTAAATCACTCCGACGCCAGCACGGAAAAGTCCGGGCGATCTTCCGCCTTTGGAAGAGGACAAGAAAGAGGGGGAAATCGAGCGCGTCAACGTGGACTCCAGCAGTAAATTTGAGCCTTCAGCCAAAGACGCGGACATACATCCATGAAGGACAAGGAGTCTTATGGCTCAGGAAGACCTGCTTAACAAGACCATGACGGAGGAAGAAGAAAACCTCTTCTGGTTAGACCAGGGGAAGCTTGCTGCAGAACATACTCGGAGAAAACGCAGAAAACGCTGACAGGCTCAGAAAACCATTGATGACGAGTCCGAGATCCATGATCTCCGTTATGATCTCATGAAAACATTGGCAGAAATGAGAGTGGTGAAATCTCAGATTCACCATGCGACAAGCTCAGCACCAGAGATAGACCAGCTGCTCAAGGAAGCTCATAAAAATCCTATCACGTCTCGTATCGTTAACACCAGAGTATCGAACCCTGGAAAAATCAAGGTGCCAAAGTACAATGGAACGACTGATCCCAAAGCGCACTTGAAAGCCTTTGAAATCACGATGGTAAGCGCTAGATTTGGAGACTGTGAAAGAGACGCCGGCCAATGCCACCTCTTCGTTGAGAATCTTGAGGGAGACGCAGTTGAATGGTTCATGAATCGAGAAACTTCCAACGTCGACATATGGATCTTAGCTCAAAGGGAAGACGAACCACTCAGGGACTTTGTTGACCGGTTCAAGCCCGTTATGGCTAGATTCAGCGGGATCAGCGATAGGGTAGCCGTGGACGCACTTCGAAAGACACTTTCGTATAGGTCGAAGTTCAGAAAATGGATCACCCTAAAAAAACCGCGTACAATACATGACGCATTGCACAAGGCCACGGACTACATCATGATCGAAGATGAGACCAAGGTTCTTTCGCAAAAGCACCAACTAACGAAAACCTCTTCAAGAGACTCGGCTCCAGATCAGAAGTTGAAGAAAAAGAGAACTGCCCATTGAGAGGGAGAAGAAACACACAGGGCACACAACTACGCCATCAACTATGTCTCCGAGAAAGGGCGAACCTCAGCCAACAGATGAATCCGAAATCCCATTAACGATGAGAACGTCTTCTGCGACTTCCATCAAACTCACGGCCGTTCAACCATCAATTGCAAAATTCTTGGAGAAAGGTTAGCAGTGAAACTAATCGTGGGAGAACTCTCTAGGATAACAAGCATCAAGGACCTCATCCGCGATTCCGATCGTCCTCCGAAAACCGACACACCTCCCCAAACAGAGAGCTCTTCGAGGGATAAATGCGGAAGGAAGCAGGATGAGGAAAGCAACGACAGCAATCGTCGCAGGATTAACATGATCATCGGAGGGTCGTGGTCCTACGGCGACACGGTCTCATTGGTCAAGGCTTATTAGCGAACGAGTGTGGGAACCAAAATTCGCACTGTCGATTTCCGTTGAATTAGGAACGCAGGATAAACCCTAGTTTCCCAGAGGTCCCGGATATCTGTTAAACCACGTGCCAATCAATCAGAATAAGAAGTAAATATTGAAAAACAAAGTAATAATCAAAAAGAGAGCAAATATATGTCTTATTCTAAATTTGCGTATTAGAGTTTACAACAGTATATATGCCTAGGCTATGAGATCTGTCGGCGAGATCCCTAGTTCTAATAACCTAAGACTACAAAACCCTAGTTGAGTCGCAATTCGAATAACAAAAACGGAAAGTTGCTTATATGCTCTAAGTGCTAAGCTTTGTTTTCTTTGAGTGGAGATTTCGTGTGTTCTCTGCATCATCACCCTTGAAGTCCTTATATACTCCTCTGATGCGGTTTGCTCTTTCCCTTTCTTCCCTTGGTTGAATTTGTCACTTCGCGGAAATATTCCTTTTTCCTCAAACTTCAAGATTATCTTCGGAAACTTAACATTTATCCTTTGATCTTAACATTTATCCTTCGATCTTAACATTTATCCCTTCATTCAAAATAAAAGATAAACCGTCACAAATTTTAGGCTTGATTTCGGATAAAATCGCGAGTGGGCCTTTAGCCGAGCATTAGACCTTGTCGGGCCATTTTCTGACTTAGGCGTTTCTACGATTTTATCGAATAGCATTGCTAAGACGACGTCGTCCGAGATTTAGGATCTTTCATATGGTGCGTGTGACTCTAGGTGTTCAGCTAACCGTTATCGTCTCATACGATCGACCCGATCCTTTCTCGAGAAAACGAGTTCTTTCGGTAAAGTTCCAATGTCAATCCCGATTGAGACAGAACAAAGATAAGTTTGATCAAGTATCAAAGAGGGAGTTTAACTAGGATGAGGTGAAAATGGATTGATTTGATCCGACTTTCTGTACAAGCGAGTCGAATTGATCGTGCCATCTAACTCGCCTGTTTGGAAGTTGGCCTTGTCTAACTCGCCGTACGGGCGACTTGGTCGTGTCATGTCTACCAACTCATGGAGAGTTGTCCTTGTCCAACTTCCCGTACAGGTGGGTTGGTTGGTCCGTTCAGTCCAATTCTGATTTTTGTTAAGTATAGAGGGTGGGATACAAATTGTCATATCGTTTCCAACTCTTTTGCGGATCATCCTATTCGTTGCTCGTTCGAGATGTTTGAGAAGTTTTTAAAAGTTTCGTGAGCGCTTAGATATGGATGAAGAGACATGCTTTTAGGATCTCGTATCTTTTCGATATCATGCCTTGAGACGTTAGAGACCAGTGTGCTGTGTTTAGGGTAAGACCTAGGTCTAATCACGGTTTTAGGGAGTGTGATGACTACTTCAGCTTACGTTTAGCTTATCACTTTCGACCTGATTCCATCTCGCTTTAAATTCCGCAATATGTTATCGGCTTATGTGACTTGTATGGTAGGAATCGAGCATCTCTTCGAGGACAATTTTTAAGTCTCCTGAAAGTGCTGACCAAAATTTTGGATTTATTTTATAACGCTATTACCCTTGTGTCGGGTGTTCGAGAGCTATATCTACGAGATGGCTTAGTCTGTTTAGGACGTTAAGAGTTTGTTGTGATCAACAACAAACTTATTTGTAGATATAATCGTTTTTGAACCTTCGGGAAGGATACGCTGACGAACTGGTTTTAAGGTTAGTATTCCGTTTCGGAAAGTTTTGACGAAAAACAGTTCTCCGAGAGTTAGTGACGTCTCGCTGTGTCGAAGGTTGATTTTTTCTTTCGTATTCCGCATTTCGTGCTTGACATGATTGCGGGTTTGATGATTTGTGGTATCGCAAGGGTTTTGTTTTAACCTTATGGAAGATAAACATTTTTTTTCCGAGGAATTAAGAGCAATGGGTCACGTAAATTTGTCCCTAAGAATATGCGACTTCCTTCATTGTGCTTTGTGACGAGTCGGCCCCCGAGATTCATTTCTTCTATAACTAAGGATGCTTCGTATAGCTCTAGGAGCTTCATTACTAGTTTTTCCTTATGTGCCGCTTTTCACTTGTAAATCGCTGTGGGTTTAGAGTAAACTGCGGAACATATTGAGCATGGTCGGTTGTCGACAAGTTTATTTTTTACGTTAACCGTACGGTGGTTGCGAATAAGTTTTGATATTAAAAATTTGTCGTATGGTTTCCGATTCTGGATTATACGATAGTTATTTGTACTGGGCGTTTTCAAACTAATCGTGGATTGTCGTTTTGCCGTAAATGATTGGGTGGAGCAGTGGTTGCTCAAACATTTTGGCTCGGTCTGAAGGATATGTTCAGCCGAATAGTCGATGAAGTTTCTTGTCACGGATAGACTATGGAACGTTCGTGTTAACATTACGGTCATGTTAGTTTAGAGATTTTCCTAAAGAGGATATCGAATTCCAGTTTGGATTTTTATCGTAAGGAGTAATTGGCTGAGGGCCAAAGAGCGTTTGTCGAGATTGACGGGCCAAGTCGGATTTTTCTGTGCTATAGTCGTACGAATTCTTTTTTTTTGTTTTTGTATGATGAAGACAAAACCTAAAAGGCTTGATAAAGAACCTGTACGAGATGATTGCCTTCTCGGAATCAACCAAGGGAGATGGGAGGCAGAATCCAACGAGCCGCATGGCTACGGAGTGAGCTGTAAGATCATAGTGCGAAGAGATATAGTTTGGTTTTGTGGTTGAGAGACGAGTCATATGACTTTGTTTTTAGCTATACGCAAATTCACCAAAACAATTCGGCGTAAAACTTGCTACATTCATTTCCGAAAGTTTCTTCGCATAACTTGGTGTGGCTATACGAAGGATGTTTCGCGTAAGTTTTACGAGAAGTGAATGGCATAGAAGTAAGTTTAGAATGTCTCTCGCAGATTACTCGTGATATTTGTGAACGAGGAATGTGTTTTCCTCATTCTCTTTTCCGCATTGCGAAGTCATTTTTTCTTGACACCGATCTTGTTTTCTCGTAGGTTCTTTCCGTGTAAATTGTCACTGTTATACGAAAGTAATGGATGATTAGTTTTATGAGGCATCGCTTGGCCTAAATGATTTTCTGTCTACTACTGCGAGAGTTTGCTTTGTCGAGAGTGTTTTCTTGATGTCGAGACAAAAAAAAGTTTTGAAGTATGGGAGTATACGAGCCTAGTGTACGTACCTACTCCCTCCCTTTTTTTACGAAAGAAAATGGCTGAACCGATCTTTTGAAGGGTTGTGTACATTTTTTCTTTCGAAGATTGGGATGATCGACAATCCAGGTCGGTTTAAACACGACGCTAGGATTGTGACTTGGGGACATTCAAGTTGACGACTATGAATACGTCACTTCTAAGAAAATGGCTAGGAACAAGATGGTTTTAAGACGACGTTGGCGTTTCTATTTCCTTCTTTCCTTATGAACCGAGCTAAGTGTGCGTGGCGGTCATTTCTCGGTTTTCCGAGAGTTTAGATCGGTTTTCAAAATTTGCGTAAGCAGTCGCAGAACAATAGATTGAGACAGAAAAATCATTAGATTTAGATCCCTATACTATTCTCCTAGATCCTAAGCTCCCTAAAGTTTTATGGCGATCTCCGAAGCGTTTTTATTTATTAGTACTTTCCTACGAAAATTCCAAGTCTGATTTCAAAAAATTTCAAGCCGGCCATACCTTAGTTTTCTCGAAGGTTTGGGTGCACCTCTTCTCCGTTTTTCTTGTTCATATACCTTTCCTCCTCTCGTGTCTGTAAGCCCTTTAAGAATGGTAACAATATTACTTCTTCCTGGCCGCGTTTAGGCTTGAACCTGTCTTGCAGTTATTATCGTAAAGTTCCCAAGGTAACTCCAATTGAGACGAAACAAGAGATGTTTCGATCGGGGTTCAAAGGAGAAGGCTAAGGTGGAGGTAAATGTGAGTAGGATGCCCAATAGGGCGAGGAGGATGCCCAAGAGGTCGAGTAGGACTAAGCCAACAAGTTTAGGAGAGTCTCACTTGTTTTTGTCTTAAAATCTCAATGGAAACTCCGATTAAGATTAAACAAAAAGCGTTTCGATCAAGATTATAAATAGAACACAAATGAGAAGCTCATCAGGGCTTGCCAACCTCTCCATGAGGCGAGTTGTAGGGATTAAATCAAACTCGCCATCAGGGCGAGTTGGACAGTGTGCGTCCAACTTATTTTGATTGTAAAATGTCAACGGAAACTCTGATTGAGACAAAACGAAAAGCGTTTCGATCGGGATTCGAAGAAGAACGAAAAGGAGAGCCAAAGTAATGCTTGTTGTGTCAAACTCACCAAATGGGCGAATTGCACGGCTTGTACTGTCCAACTCGCCCATTCGGCGAGTTGTACAACTCGAGTTTGGGTGGTATGCTGGTGCGGTGGTTTCGTAAACGTCTTCAAATTTTTTCTACGAAAGTTGTATCGTAAAATTCTAACTCGTTTCACTTCCCGAACGATTTTCCATAAAACATTGTCGAGTTTGATTTTACGAAAGCTGTTTCGGAAAATGTTGTTTAGCTTTAAATTTACGAAATTTATTCCGCGAAATGTCATGAGTATAGTTTTACGAAAGCTGTTTCATAAAACGTTGTTGAGATTAATTTTAGGAAAGTTGTTATGTAAGCGTGTTCTCGTGTTTGGCTATGCGAGAGCTGTTTTTCTGGAAAACTTACGTTTTAGCCTCTAAATCTTTGGTTGTGAGGAGCTTAATTATCGGGAGTTGACTTAGTCGGAGATTTTATCGTTTCCGCCGGATTGATCCGAGGTGATTTCGAGTAGTTTTTCCGAAGTAAGTTTAAATGACACTCGTCAAGAAATAACTGAATATTGTGTAGAATCAAAGCTTGGCCCTTTACAAAATCTTAGGTTTCAGAGAATGTTTTAGTAGTGAGGGATACGATCTCTTGTTTTGCTTAGTTTTGTTTTCGTCAGCCGTATAAGGTTTCGAGTGATTCAATAGAGATCAACTTTGTTTCTTCGAAAATTGTTCAGAAGAAGTACAATAGTGGGGGTTGTGCGCCCGATTTTCTGTGCTTCCTATCTCTGTGAGAAATCTAGGGTTTCTCCGCAATTTCTGGGAGAGCAAGTTTTTTTTTTCCAAAACGTTTTCAAAAAAGTTATTTTGGTCAAACCCATATGCGCTGAGATTTTTACAACGCGGTAATGAGACAAACTTTACGGGGTTTGATAAATTTTATCGTTGCCCTTTCTGTTTAGTGAGAGAAATCGCGAGCTTGTTTTTGTGTCCCACCTGTGGCGAAGAGTCGCGACTAGGTTTTCTATTTTCTCAAAACTGCGGCGTTTTCATAAGCATTGCGACGGGAGCAGTCACTGCTGGAGTTGTTTTACCCGCGTTGTTGCGAGCTTCTGTATTGTCTTTCGTATTTCCAGACATTTTTTCGATCAAGCGTTTTGTGGCAATGAGTTGGAGTAATCCGACCCCAGATCCTTTGATGCATTCTTTGTTGGCTTCAATTTTTGGGAAAAGACCCTCGTCTCTTCTTTGATGATAAAGTAATCTGTGGCTTTGTGAAGCGCGTCTTGGATTGTATGCGGCTTTTCCAAAGTTATCCACTTCCTAAACTTTGACTTGAACCAGAGCGTTTTTCGAAGTGCGTCGATCGCGACTTTTTCGCTTATCCCGCTGACTCTATCCATGAAAGTTTTGAACAGTTTTAACAAGTCGCGGAGAGTTTCGTCCTCTCCCTGTGACAATATCCAGAGGTCCACGTCGGAGGTTTCTTGATCTATGAACATCGAGTATTGTTTGAGGAACAATGAGGCTCGCTGGTGGAAGCTCCTGATGGAGTTTTGCATGAGTTGAGAGAACCATTCTAGTGCTGCGCCGTGAAGGTTCTCTACGAAGAGGCGGAATTCACCAGCTTCTCTCTCGTTTTCTCTGAATCTGGCTCTACCAATCGTCACCTGAAAAGCCTGTAGGTGTGCCTTAGGATCAGTAGTTCCGTCGTATGGCATCACTTTGATCTTCCCTAGTTTTGGTGATACAAGTAGTAAAGGGTGATACGAGTAGTCTAATAACCTAAGATTTCAAAACCATAGTTGAATCGCAACTCGAATAACAAAAACGGAAAGTTGCCAAAATTCTCTAATTGCTATGCTATGTTTGCTCTGAGTGAATATATTTGTGTCTTCTCTGCATCATCACCCTTGAAATCCTTATGTACTCCTCTAGAGGCGGTTTTCTCTTTCCCCTTCTGCCCTTGGTCGAATTTATCACTTCGCGGAGATATTTCTTTTTTCCTTGATCTTCATGATTATCTTCGGAAACTTAACATTTATCATTCAATCTTAACATTCATCCTTTCCTTCAAAATAAAGATAAACCGTGAAAAATTTTGGGCTTGATTTTGGATAAAATAGCGAGTGGGCCTTTAGCCGAGCTTTAAACCTCGTTGGCCCTTTTTCTGACTTAGGCGTTTCTACGATTTTATCGAAAGAGCATTGCTAAGAAAACACCATCTGAGAGTTAGGATCTTTCGTACGGGGGTGTGCCATTAGGTGTTTAGTTAACTGTTATCATCACATACGATCAACCTGATCCTTTATCGAGAAAACGAGTTCTTTTGGTAAAGTTCCAGTGTCAACTTTGATCGTGACGGAACAAAGATAAGTTCGATCAAGTATCGAAAGAGGGAGTTTAACGAGGATGAGGTGAAACTGGATTGATTTGATCCGACTTGCCGTACAAGGGATTCGAATTGCTCGTGCTATATAACTCGCCGCGAGTTGGTCGTGTCGTTTCTACCAACTCGCCCGTACGGCGAGTTGGCCTTGTCCAACTCGCTGTACGGGCGAGTTGGTTGGTTCCTGCCGTCCAGCTTGCCCGTATGGTGAGTTGGTCATGTCGTGCCATCCAAATTGCCCGTATGGTGAGTTGGACAGTCCAACTCGTCTTATGAGCGAGTTAGTTGGTCCATTCCGTCCAACTCACCCATATGGCGAGTTGGTTGGTCCGTACCGTCCAACTCGCCGGTATGGCGAGTTGGTCGACCCATATGGCTTGATTTGCTGATTCGACAAGCTGGACGTCTTGCTCGGTGATCTTCTCCGTTCGGGGAGTTGGATGATCGAGTCCTCTAGTTGTTTCGTCATATTGCCGTTGCCCTTTTTCTGAGTCATTTTCAGCAAGAACGCATTTTCCCGGTATGTTTCTGACGTTGATTCCATCGTAACCAATTTTTAACGCAACAACGATAATTGGCCTATCTGGTCTCCACCCTCGGGCTATGAAAATAATGCCATTACCTTCAAGGAGAAGATGCCGGCGGAATCGATAAACCCCACTGCGACCCGCTTGTCGTCGATATCATAATCAAAGATCTTAAGGTCGCTATAGTCCTCATCGTTACGGGGAGCACAACCGACGCCATCTTCTGCGATACACTAAAAAGGATGAACATCAACCTGATAGATGTCGTACAAATGCCAAAACCGTTAACTGGATTCTCTGGCGTAACCGAAATGACCCTCAGATCGATCAAACTCCCGGTGATGGTGAAAGATGTAACAAAAATCCTTGATGTTGTGGTCGTCGACTTCCCCTCCATCTACAATGTGATCATGGGAACTCCCTGCCTATATGCCATGAAGGTGGCCCCTTCGACCTACCATTTTGGCATCAATTTCCCAACTCCAAACGGAACTGCCGCAATCTGGGGCAGCCAAAAACAATCGCGACTCTGTTTCTTAGCCGAACACAAGCTAAGAAAGATCACGGCCACCTCGATGGTTAAACCCAAACGAGAAAAGACCACTCAGTCACCGACTGAAAATGTCTCTAAAAAGGTGATCTAAAAACACCATCCCAAGCAACGGCTCCGAACGAAGAAAATAAGAAGGCATCCGAGCCCGACGCGATAACCCGACCGGAAGAAGGCGTTGACCCTACCACAATCCCCGCGACGAAGGTGGCAACGCTGCAGCAGCCAAGTAAAAAACACTCATCGCCAAAAACGAACTACGAGATGGCCTGATCCTCAAAAGGGGTACGTAGGCAGGTTGGTTAAACGACGAGTTCAGCTATTCCTCTCTCTAAAAAGGGTGGGGGACTGGATGTGTATACATATGTTCGTATACTCCCACATTTAAATATCTTTGCCTTGGACTCGAAGTTTTTAAATTTTTTTCTGATAAATAAAACACCAATCTCACAAACCTCTATTTTTCACATGGATACCTAAAGTTAGTCTGAATCGTCCAAGTGCGAACCAAACCTTTCCAGTGCAAACACATCCCCTTGCACACCATGTACTTTCGGAACACAATGTTAGAAGTCGCATAAAACCTCCAAAAATATATTATTAAAACTTGAAAACTGTTCGTCCGCGACTATAGTCACAAACGAGCACTCGCTCTAACACCTCACCCATCGATTGGCACCGATGAGTAAATCAGCCGTCTTAAACAAACGCACCTAACCATTCTCACGAATGGTTCTCATACATCCGACTAGGATAATTGCGCACAAAAAAATCTGAAATTTTGGTCAGCTATTCCAGGAGACTTAAAAATTGTCCTTGGAGAGATGCTCGATTCCGACCATACAAGTCGTATAAGCTGAGGACATATCGCAGACTGTAAGCGGTAGGGAATCAGGTTAAATTTGCAACATGCAAAACAAAATCCGACAACTCATCGTACAGCCTTAACCGAGAGTAAACCTAGTTCTTGCCCTAAACCCAGCACACTTGTCTCTAACGTCTCAAGGAACATTTCCTGAATGCATGCCTCTTCGTTCAAATCTAAACACTCACGGAACTTTTCTGCATGTCCCGAACGAGCAACAAAAAGAACGATCTACAAAAAGAGACAAGTAATGATATGACAACTCATAACCTGTTCTCACATGCAACACACTCTTAAATCTCTAATCTTCTCAATAAAAGGTTGGTCCATACATACAAAAGCCGCAAAGAGGCAGGGATTCAAAAACAACACGCGGCCAGTCCCAAAATAAAAACAAAGCCACATCTGGCCAAAGAAAACATAATTAAGAACACAGAAAATCCATCAAGGGTCCAACTGGAAATCTCCCGACATTGAACGACTGAACGTACACGTAGGTTGGTACACCTCGACTTCTTCGTCGGCAAACCCGGTCGTAGTCTCTTCCGTGTGGGGAGAAACTGGGATGGGATCCCAATACTTTCTCCTAAAGGGGAGGGACTAGAGTCTCAACACCTTCGTACTCGTCCATATAGCTAGTCATCCTGGTCATCTCGGTCTGAAAAACATAGTCATCGGCCGTTGACCGTGACAAGGCACAAACAGACCCAAGGCAGTCTCTGCAGTCGCCCATGAGCTCTTGGCCCCCCCTGGGCTTCCCGAATTCAGCCTTGAACTGAGTAGCACGATTCTCGACCACCGCAGCAACCTGGTGCTTCCCTCGTCTCTCCGCACGATGAAGAGCCATAGCATGCTTTCCCTCCAGCTCCTGATCCTGAAGGTCGCGAGCGGAAACCTCTTCTCACAGAAGAGCAGCCTCTTTCTCTGCTCTTTCACCCCTGAAACGGAAACTTGCGCCTCCCGGAAGCTTGCCTCGAGGGCAGTGTTGAATGCAAGTAACCCCTGCATAGGACGGAAGATAAGGAAACTTATCCAAAAAAGAATATGTATATATATATATATATGTGTGTTAGAACAAGCAAAGTTCGAACAACTAACCACATTAACCAGAACCCTCCGCAAAGGCTTTCGACCTGGCCTGACCATCCACGGTAGGTGGAGGGTCGAAGTCAGACGAAAGGTCCTTCAAGAGATCGTCGAACCCACAATCGGGCAGGGGAAAGTCTCTGACGCCACTCCTGTCACCCGGGAAAAAGTCGGAGGCCCATCATGATAGGGGAGATCATCCGAAAGGAATTCAGCATCGCTTACGTCAATCCCTTTTCCCCTGGAAAGTCTCGAATCTTCGGCATCGGTTAGGTCAATCATTTTGCCCCTGGAAGGCCCACATCCTCTCGAAACACTGGAACGTCCTTCAACACGAACTCATCTATCTCCGAGGTCCTTCTTCCACGAAAATTTCAGGACGGGCTCGCGACTGGTGATATCGCAGCGGCTTGCGAACTCGCTTCTGGGTGAAAGAGGTCCAGAAAAAACAAACCGGGTTAAAGAAGATCTCGCACAGCGATCACGTCTTCTGGAAAGGGCGGTAATGGTTTGGTCACTGCAAGAGGCAAAGTAATAAGGAGTTAGATATCGTCAGAACAGAAACATTCGTACACTTAATCAGTGCCATAGCGACCCCATTCCCTGTGGAATTCAGGAATGCAATTTTTTTCGACCAAAGCACTATCGATACGGACAAAAAAGAAGCATTTCTCCCAATCATGGCCGTTCGAAATTGTCTCCTTTATAATCGACATGTGTGGGCAAGGCGTAAAGCGATACTTCCTGCCTATCAGCAACAATGGCTTCAAAAGGGCCTCGAAGTGGCCGACGTTAAGGGACACCCCGTGCTCGTAACTCAGAACCAGAATTTCTAAAAGATGCTGAAGACCCGTAAGGTTAATCTGCCCAATCGTCAGCTGAAAACTGTTCAAATTCCGAACAACGATCTCTGGGATTGGAAACCATAGACAAAAACACAGAATGTGCGCCTCGTAACAAGTTAAATAACCCACCGGGGGATCGTTGGCCCTTTCACCCTGTCGTGGAATCCGGAACTCCTTGTTTTCTGGCACACGACCAAACTCTCGAATAGTTTCGAGGAAAGGGTACAAACTCTTGCTCGGTAGGTTTTAGTCTCATCTGCGGGGAGGCCTGCTAGGGAACTGCGGCTCGGGGGGAGGTGTCAAACTCTCGCACAAACCAACCCAATATGCCTCGGCCTCGGCAGGATCAGCTGAGTGCGGAATAAACTCAGGTTTTAGAACGACCTCTTCATCATCACGATTAATATCACTTGGCTCGGCTCTCTTGGAACCTCTCCTTTTGGAAGGCAATTTCCGAGGAGTGAAATTTGAAAAAAAGCAATGGGAGAAGAAAGGGAGAGAGTAATGCTACCTTGGATAATTTCTCTTTGGGAAAAGTAAGCAAGTGATAAAAAATCTTTAGCACTTACTCCACCATCTTATAGGAAAATGTTTTTTTTACTATTCATCTTGGACTTTCGGCAGATGATACCGTCTAACTTGCACAACAAGCTTAGCCGCCCGCTAGGGCCTGGCGCTAAAAGCTTACGGCCTAACGTGCTGGGGGCTAACTGTTGGAGTCAAAAACGGTCACAACGAAATCAACGGTTCAAGTCCTTGGAACATCCTCCTTTCGAAGGTCTCGGCCATGAAACCTTCAATAAACGATCAAGCCGCAAAGGGTAAGTCATCATACGACAAATTCCCAAAATTGGCATACGGGTCACCATATGGCGACCCACGCTCTCCAGGACTGGGTTGCCATATGGCGACCGACACTCAGGAAGCACGGGTCGCCATATGGCGACCGGTTCTCAGAAAGAACTGGTCACCATTTGGCGACCCGCACTCCCAAGGACTGGGTCGCCATATGGCGACCGGCTCCAGAAAGCACGGGTCACCATATGGCGACCCACACTTCCAAGGACGGGGTCACCATATGGCGACCAACTCTCAGAAAGAACGGGTAGCCATATGGCGACCCACACTCCCAAAGACCGGGTTACCATATGGCTACCCACACTCCCAAAGACCGGGTTGCCATATGGCTACCCACACTCCCAAAGACCGGGTTTCCATATGGCGACCGGCTCTCCGAAAGCATGGGTCGCCATATCGCAACCCACACTCCCAAGGTCTGGGTCGCCATATGGCGATCAGCACTCGGAAGCATTGTTCACCATATGGCAACCCACACACACTGAACCCGGGTCACCATATGGCGACCTTCACATGCATAGCATGTGTCTCCATATGGCGACCTGACCTGTCCAGGTTCGGGTCGGCATATGGTGACCCGATCTCACAAAGTCCGGGTCACCATATGGTGACCCAATCCATCCAATGTCCGATTCACCATATGGAAATATTTGGTGATCAGTGTCTCTCCTTTGTATTCTTTTTCGACTCGCGATCAAAATGCTTTTCCTTTCATCTCAATCGGAGTTTCCGTTGAGATTTTACGATTAAAACAAGTAAGAATCGGCAAACAAACCCTGTGTCGCCGAATACAACTCCCAGGTCGCCATACGGAGAGTGAGACCATTTCCCATGGCTTCTTATTTGGAATCTTGATCGAAATGCTCTTGGTTTCGTCTCAATCGGAGTTACCGTTGAAACTGTACGATAAAAACCTCAAAGACTCATTTTCCCGAATGAAGTTCGTGTTATCGTATAAACTGCAATGGTTAACTCAACACCACACTTGTCTAAACTATACGAGAAGTGTGAACTTCCTGGATAAAGCGACGTCATATCAGTAAACGTTCTTTTGAATAAATCGTAAAAACGTCTAAGTCGAAATATGGTCCAAAGAGGCCTAGAACACAGCTAAGAGACCCATTTGCGATTTCATACGGAATTATGCCCATCAATGTTATGACAGTGTATCTTTACTCGAAGAAAGAGATAAATGTCGAGAAATCGAAGATAAATGTTAAGTTTCCAAGATAATGATGATGAGCGAGATGAAAAGGAATATTTCCGTAAAGTGATAAACTCGACCTAGGGGAAGAAACGGAAAGACAAAACCGCCTTGAAGAGGAGTATATAAGGGAAGACAATACGACAAATAGAGGAGAGGAACGTTTTAGCATCCACAGAAAACTTAGGGCAATAGGTATTCACTTTACGTTTTGTTATCAAGCTACGTTCGTTTAGGTTTCGTAGTCAAGTTGCTAGAACTAGGGATCTCGCCGACAGTTTTTTGTAGCCAAGGCTTGTTACCTTCTTGTACGAAAGCTCTTACGCAATTACGAATAAGAACCTCTTTCCCCCCTCTCTTTTTGAAATTATCTTGTCATACTTTTATCGTCATCTTTCTTAAATTTGTTGGTTGTGTGGCGTTTGGTTTAAAGCAGATTGTCCGGGATCTCCTGGGAAAGTTAGGGTATCCTGACTTCCTAAGTTTACAGAAATCAACGGTGTGAATTTTGGTTCCCACACCAACCGAGCATTGAGCGATCGCCACTTAACTGTGTCGATCGACGGTCACATCAGCAAGCATGTATATCGTTTTTCCTTGTTAAATTTGGTCCCTATGATTTATTTTCTTCACCAATCTCAGTCTGTATAACACTGGTGATAATGTTGTTTAAGTATGGGGTGGTATTACTAATATTGTGTTATATTTTGAGTTTTATTTTCTATAATAAAAAAAGAGTAGAAACATCCAGGTGTACATCGATCGACATTGAAGAATAAACATCGATCGACCATGGATCATGACCATCGGTCGCCATCAACATCGTGACATCGATCGATACTCTCTTATAGAGTCTGGTATCAAGTTTCTCTCTTAAGCTGTTTACTTATGATTTGATTTTTCCTAACCAATCTGGGGCGGATGACATTGGGGACAGGGTAATTTAAGTCTGGGGGAGGTTCGCTAATGCTATTAATTTGTTTTAGAGTTTTATTTTTATAACTATATAAGTTTTTCAAAACGTTTTATTGAGTCAAGAAGGAGACTATGATAGAGATTTATTATTGACTAACCACACTTTAGCACCATTCTTGGAAGGTTGTTTGCATAGATTACTAGAGATACCAAAGTAGATCATCCTGCCACATTATCACACTTGCTTAGAAAGATTGAAGGAACCGATGATGATTTCCAACACGAATCCTGAAATTATCAGCTTGCTTTGGGGCTTGGTATACACTGGATCGGAATCCTTCTGCAAGTCTGAAAGGTACATGTGTGTGTGCTTCTGATTCCCCTCTCTCTCCCCTTCAGATAAAAAGGATCGAACATGATTTGGTGGCTACAACCATTAAAGGTTGATTCATATGATTCTAGAAAAAAAGATAAATGTCAAAAAGAAGTGAACAGGATCTGGTGGCAAATACCATTAGGGCTTTATTCATGGAAGCTTATCCAAATATCTCAGTCACTTACAAAAATAAAATGATACCCTCAAAAGAAGGGAGATATTGACTGAGAAGAAGTGAGAAGAGAGAGAGTAAAGGGATCAGAAAAGACTACATGTGTGTTCAGATACTTGCAGAGGTAAGAGTCCATGTGTCCTTTGATCGATATTCCCATGGTAAAGCATACACATTTACTTCATGCAAAGAAAGAAAATCAGTAGAGGGGCGAGTAAAACTAGTATTTGCTAAGTTTTTGGTAGAATGCAATTGGTTGCTATTCTAGGATACGCTATATAAAATTTCTCTGTGATTGACCTGATAGGATGTGGTTGCAAAAAAATAGGGTGACAGTTATACTTAGACATTATGTCAGTCTCCGCTTTTCAAATCTCTTTTGCAGGCTAGTTTGCTTTAGGACAAGCAAAAGGTTAAGTCTGGGGTAGTTGATAGGGCCTGATATTTACCACTATTGTGCCATGATATCAGCCAAATTTAAAGTCTTTTATATGTGTTTGGAGTATGTATTTGATTATTTTCAGGTTAAGGTACGTTCTGGAGAACTTTGGTGATTTTGGAGCTTTTAGAGGTGCAGAACTACGCAGATGCGACAGATGTTTATCTATGGACGTAGACTTTCTCACTGTGATATTGAGATTATATTTTTAAATATGATAGAAATTTGAGTTAGCTTTCCAATGCCACCGGTTTGAGGTCCATATGACAGTTAGATCTAAAGTTATGCCCGTTTTACTGGAGAGTGGTATGTCTGCCTCACGAGAGGAAGCTGTCGAGAAGATGAATGAGTGTCGATCGACGGCACAGCCTTCGTGTCGATCGACGGTGATCCCAGAAGACAGGCCTGACTTGTTTTATGGCCGACTTAAGCCCAAAAGCCATTACAAATTACCAAAATACCCATGGATGATCTAAAACCCTTTTTATATGTTTCTATGCCATTGTTTAGGCACCAAGCTTTATTCTATCTATTGTTCTAGGGTTAAGAGAGAAGGGAGGAACTCCTTCAGAGTCCTCCTAGAAATCCTTTGGTTCTTTATTTGATTTATATTCTACATCTATTCTATTCATCTATTATTTCTGTGACAAATATCATGTATGAGTAGATCTTTTGTTAGCTTTAGGGTTTGTTAATGGTCTTGATGGATTAGCCAAACAATAGAATTGTTAGGGTGATTTTTAGATCTATCAATAGAAATATGTTTATTGGTTGTGTTCTAGAGTAGCTAACTAGAACCCTGATCATAGGATAGTTATGTGCAAGCGAGAGCATGGTATACTACCATAATTAATCATGTTGAGCTAGATTGCTAGAAACAAACGAGAGTTGATTTAGTTAATTTAATGAACTTATCGAATTAGATCATAAAGATTGACTCAAGAAAACATCGATCGATGGTCATTTTGTGTCAACAAGCGAGAGCTGAGACATCAGACTTAGTCAATAGATCAGACTCGCATCGAGAGCTGGTAGTCTTTTACATTAGATATTGAGTTCTATGATTAATACCCTTAGCTTTTATCCTCTATAATAACTTGCTTGAAACCCTAGATCTAACTATTTATTATTATTGTTTACTTACCAATTAATCAATTATCTAATATAGTTTATTTACTGCTTATTAATTTATTTGCCTAGCTTAATCGCAACTGCATTGAGTTTATTGTGAGCCCACGCTCCCTGTGGATTCGATCCCTAAACACTACAATTTGACCTCTCTTGGCAAGAGTAGTTCGCAGGGTTAATTTGATAGAGTTTGCATTGAAGTACAAAAAAAAATCCTCATGTCATACAGTTTCCGAAAAGGTGTTGTAGGTCACGTAGTTCCTCACGGGTCAAAAGTTATGGGATTTCAAATTTTAAACTCGTTTTGGATTGAAGAAAAAAATAATAAAAAGGGTGCAACACGAAGACTGTCCAAAAAGTCAACCATCCTAGTACTACTCTCGCCCAAGTACGCTTACCTACAAAGTTCTTGTGGGATCTTGTGCATTAGTGGTGGTATGATCACACCCGTTAGTACAAGTCTCACGATTCCTTATATCCTTCAATTAAGAAAATTCAGGTGAATTTGCGTGGGACCCACATGATTTGTTGGCCTTTTATTTTATGAAAGTGCACTGATATTGATTGAAGACACAACGACAAAACGCATAAAGACCTGTCCACAACTTTTTTTAAGGACCAAAATGTTCCACAGCAAGTTTGAGCCTAAAAATGGTTGAATTTGGGTCCGACAAATGGTTGGGCCTTATTTCAACCATTAATGTTTTTGTTGCGTTTCAAAAAAGGTGATGTAGGCAACATAGTTCCTCACAGTTCAAAAGTTATGGGGTTTCAAAGTTCAAACGTATTTTGGATTGAAGAAAAAAAATTAAAAGGGTGCAACGCGAGGACTTCCCGGGAGGTCACCCATCCTAGTACTACTCTCACACAAGAACGCTTAGCTGCAGAGTTCTGATGGGATCCGCTGCATTTGTGCTTGTATGATCGCACCTGTTAGTACATTTCTCGCGATTCCTTATATCTTTCAATTCAGAAAATTTGGGTGAATGTTCTTGGGACCCGCATGATTCATTGCAATTTTTACTTTACAAAATTGTGTTGATATTGATCGAAAACACAACGACAAAATAAATAAAGACCGGTTCACACCTTTTTGAAGGCCCAAAATATTCCAAAACACTAATCCTGACATTATTTGCTTGCTTTCGAATTTGGTATACACTGGATTGGATTCCTTCTGCAAGTCTGTAAAGTAAAATTATGTGTGTTTCTGATTCCCCTCTCTCTCCCCTTCAAATAAAAAAGGAGTCAGATAGGATTTGGTGGCTAGGACCCTTAAATCTTGATTCATATGATTTTAGAAAGAGATGGACAAACGTCGATCAATTCCGGATGAGCTCTGTCGATCGATTCTTGTTGTCCTGAATACATATTCTCTCCTTTAAGTACCTGCATCATGAGGATTAGGGAAATAATAATTTAGCAGACAATAGAGTAAAAATATAGACAATATTCTAAACGAAATCTAATTTCAATAAGAAACAGTCCCCGGCAACAACGCCAAATTTGATGTGGGGTTTTATTTTACTTTCAAACTAACCATATTCCCCATTTTTACTCTCTCAAATTAAAGTCTCAGTGTATTACTTAGGGATCGAATCCATAGAGACTCTAGGATTGTACAATAGACTTATTGCTTTCGAATTAAAAGAAGATGAATTATAATAATATTAAAAGCGATTTCAAGACAGATTTGGTTTGTGAAGATCAAATTAAGGGATTTTACTTAGGGGAGATTCTTAGGTAGGATTATGTAATGCATACTAATAGATTGCTAGGATTTAAATTAAGTACCGTTCTCGAACTCAAACCTTAGGGTTTAGAAGATCGCTCTCACGCATCTCAACTGAGTGTCAATCAATGTCCATAAGGTGGTATCGATCGACGCCCATTCCAAACAGTATTGGTTTCGCGGTTTGATGGGTTCCCTAAACTTCCAATTCAACTCTCGTTTGTTACTGGTTATTTAGATTGTTTAAGATAGGTTTTGGGTTATAACCAAGCTCTCGCTTGCGCTATAGAACCCTAATTTCTAAGATTGAGGTGATCAAGTTCAACTTAGCATTAAGAGCAACTTAAACAAAGAACCAAGAAGATTACCTTAAAAATTCTATAAAATCAACAAGACATTACTACCATTGAAGAGCCTGAAATCTAACAATGAAGTACTCAGACATAACAATAAAGAACATGATTAAAGTCTGAATAAATGCATAGAATAAACTGAGTAAAAAGATAAGGAGTTCAAGATCTTCTCTGTAATGATGATAAGATCTTCTATGTGTGTCACTTAGAAGACAACTCTATCTTAGGCTTCTGGGCTTTTTAAAAAACTAAGATAGAAAACCCTGATAAATAGTCTAAATTTCGGCTAGGGACTTGTCTTGCAAATGATGGAACTTTTGGGTAAGACTTGTAATTTCTCAAGCCTTCACTAATCTCGCAGTCGACTTGGCTGTCGATCGCGCACAGTGTGTGACGTCGATCGATAGTTCACGCATAAACTATATATGACTCTGAATTTTTGGCCGAGCATCCAAAGTGCTCTAAAATATACCAAAAACTCAAATTGCTTCCAATGAGTGATTAGACCTGTAAGTACTCTAAAACAGTACCAAATGCATATAAAAGACTCTAAAACACTCTATATATCATGGGAAAAATAGGTAAAACCATGACATATCACACCTCAAACCTCATAAGTTCAGGACACCTTATGCTTCTGATGCAAGGGCTCATTTTTCTGGTGAAATGGGAGAACCATATACTCCTATGCGCTCAATGGCGGTGGTGAAGGGAAGGGCTTTACATTCAGTGGCTGCTCAGCTGTGAGGACTACACAAGATGAGTCCATCAAGAAGTCAGACCTTGATGCTCTCATCAAATCCCTCAAAGAGTCTTGTAATACACTCGGTATCTCCCTTAATGCATCATATAAATCACCTAGTGCCCTTATTACAGCACTGAATGAATCTAGTGGTGTTAAGCCTCTAGTTATCGACTCAGGAGCTTCTCACCACATAATTAGTGATCCTAAGTTGATTAGTAATGTAGAATCTTTTGTAGGTAATGTAATGATTGCAAAGAAAATACCAATTCAAGGTGTAGGAACTCTTAAGCTGTTTGATAAAGATACAAAAGCCTTTTATATGCCAACTTTTCCTGCAAATCTTTTATCTGTTGAGAATGCTACCACTGATTTAAACTGCAAAGTGATCTTTAGTCCTAATGAGGTTGTGTTTCAGGATATTGAGACTCTTAATTTGATTGGCATAGGTGTTACATAGGAGGATTGTAACTACTTCAAGACGTCAAGTCTGATTCAAATCTATCTTATGGTTTTAGTTCAATTCCTTTCTTAGAAAAGGATGTATAGTGGCATGCTAGGCTAGGCCATCCCCATTCTCGTGCACTGAACCTGTTTCTTCCTGATGTTTCTTTAAAAATGATGGCTGTGAAGCATGTATCCTTGGAAAACATTGCTCGACTGTTTGATCTTATAGATTCTGATGTTTGGACTGAACCATGCACTTGTAGGGAGAATCATAGATCTTTTGTCACCTTTACAGATCAAAAATCTAAATATACTTTGCTGACTATGATCCAAATAAAGATAGAGTGCTAGATGCTTTTGTTAATTTCCAGAACTACATAACTAATCACTTTAATGTTAAGATCAAAGTGTTCAGGTCAGATAATGGGGGGGGGAATATACAAGCGTAGCATTCAAAACCCACCTAGCCAAACATGGAATCATCTATCAAACCAGCTGTCCATACACACCACAACAAAATGTTGCAGCTGAAAGGAGGAATAGGCACCTAATGGAGGTGGCAAGGTCAATGATGTTCAATACAAACATGCCAAAACATTTCTGGAGTGATGCTGTGATGACAGCATGCTATATAATTAATAGGACTCCAGCAAGTGTCCTTAATGATTGCACACCATATGAGGTATTGAAAAAAAGAAAACCCTCTATTTATCACTTGCATGTATTTGGATGCTTGTGCTATGTGTTGCAGCCAGGTGAAAATAGAAACAAGCTTGAAGCCAGGAGTACTAAGGTTATGTTCATAGGATACTCCACTACTCAAAAGGGATACAAATGCTATGCTCCAGAAAACATGAGGGTGTTAGTATCCAGGGTTGTCAAGTTTGTCGAATCAAGAGGTTATTATGAAGAAAAGAGTTGGGACAATATTAAGGAGCCTCGGATAGGGCAAACAACCTGAGGCACATCATGGAGAGTCTTGGCATAAGTATGCCACAAAAGGAAAGAACCACTGGTCCAGGTCCGGCAACAGTTATAGATAAGGGTGAAGAAGCTGTTCATCCTAATCCTGAAGGGGAAATCAAGATGATTCACGTACTGGTCAAGAGAATCAAGAACAATTGGTTCATGATCAGGATGAAAGCCAACAACATGAGTCATCAGATCAACAAAATGAAGCAGATTCTGATGAAGAAGAACATGTAGAAGAGATTCAGCCGCTTAGGAGAAGCACAAGGCTGAAGAAGCATCCTTCCAACTTGATCAACACAAAGGTATACTTCAATAGCCAAGTAGTAGCTCATCCCACTCAAGAAACCTGCTCGCTTTCTCATTACCTTATGGAACATCAAGCTTTCATCACCAGCATAGATCAAGAGTACATTCAAAGGTCTTATGAAGAGGATATGAAGCTTGATGAATGGAAATACTGAGTTGAAGATAAAGTTAATGCAATGATCAAGAATGTAACCTGGTTTGAAGCTGAGCTTCCCAAAGGCAAGAAAGCAGTCACAAGCAGGTTGTTATTCACCATCTAATATCTGGCCAATGGAATCAGAAACGAAGAAGACAAGACTGGTTGCGAGGGAAAATACTCATGTCTATGGAGAATACTATCTCAACTCATTTTCACCAGTGGCTAAGCTACACACCATAATGATTGTTCTATTAGTGGTAGTTAACTTTGAATGTGATCTATGGCAAATGGATATCAAGAATGCTTTCCTACAAGGTGATAAGGAAGTTATCTCCTTAACTAGAGCCATTCTTAAATCCTCTTTTGATATTAAAGACTTAGGTGAGCTTAAGTACTTTATAGGGATTGAGATATGCCTATCTAAAGATGGGATGTTCTTATCCCATAGAAATTAAACACTTGATCAATTGAATGAAGCAGGTTATCTAGGTCGTACACAGCAAAGACTACTCTTGAAGATGGCTACAAAGTGCGGCTAGAGAGGGAGTCTGAAGAATGGTTTGGGAACTCATCTACCTAACCATTACAAGACCACACATTTGTTTTGTTGTGAATCAAGTCAGTCAACAGATGCAAGCAACAAAGATTCACCATTGGAACATGGTTGAGAGGGTTTTGAGATACATAAGAGAACCACCAGGCCAAGGAGTATGGATGGGATGCAATAGAAACGCTGATTTTGTTGGTTATTGGTGATGTTGATTGGGCAGGAGATAGAATTGATAAGAGATCAACTACTGGAAATTTCACCATCATTGGAGACAATTTGGTGACTTGGAAAAGCAAGAAGCAGAAAGTAGTTTGATGTTCAAGTGTTAAGGGAGAGTATTGATATAGCCTATTTATTACCAGTTTTAGGCCATGTTATGGACTCTATTTAGGGTCTATTATGTATGTCTAGGCTATTTTTTAAGTTCTTTACAGGTTCAGGTACGTTTTGGAGATGTATGGAGAGATTTGGAGCTTTTGGAACATTTATAGAAGAATAATCCGTAGCTAATCATTGAGAGAGTCGAATTACAAGACTGCCATCGATCGACATCATTGTCTTGACGTCGGCCGATGTTACATGACCAAATCGATCGATGATCAATTCGCAGACACCTGATTTCAAGTCCAAGTTAGAGACAAGACACAAGATTACAAGTTTACCCCTGGATGAGTTTTGACCTAGATTTTAGGGTTTTATAGTTATACTTTATGCATGACAACAAAAAGAGGGGGCACAAAAAGGCATACGTATGGAGACGTACGATACTAGGGTTCTATTGCACAACCGAGAGCATGGTTATAACCTGGAATCTATCTTAAACAATCTAAATAACTAGTAACAAATGAGAGTTGAATTAGAAGTTTAGAGAATATATTAAACCACGAAATTAGTATTGTTTAGAATGAGCATCGATCGACGCCATCGTGTTGCTATTGATTGATGCTCAGCCGAGATGCGCGAGAGTGATCTCCTCAACTCTAAGCTTTAAATTCCGAACGATACTTAATAAAACCCTAGCAATCTATTAAACTGCATTATTAAAATCTATCTGAGAATTTCCCCTAAGTCTAGTGCCCTAAATTAATCTTCACAAACCAAATCAATCTTAAAGATCGCTTTTATTATTATTGTTATAATTCATGTAGCCTTAATTCGAAGATAATAAATATATTGTGCAATCTTAGAGTCTCTGTGGATTTGATCCCTAAGTACTACACTGAACCTCTTATTTGAGACAGCAAAGTGGGAATATAGGGTTAATTTGAAAGTGAAATAAAACCCCACATCAAATTTGGCACCATTGTCGGGGACTCTTTCTTATTGCCATTAGATTTCGTTTAGAGTATTGTCTAGATTTTTAGTTTACTGTTTGCTAAATCATTCTTTCCCTGAACCTTGTGACACAGGTACTAAAAGGAGAGAATATGGATTATGGACAACAAACATCTATCGATGAAGACCATCTGGAATCGATCGACGTTAGTCCACTGCTGTTGGGCGATACTCTTCTGGTACCATCGATCGACACCGATCAGCCGGAAACAGGTAAGTATGCTTTTACTGAATCTGATAATGAGAAAATAGTCTTGATAGATCCAATGAATAATAAAATCAACGAAGCAAGCCAACTAATTTATTATCAGGACGCTGCAATTCCTAATCAAATCACTAAATCTCCAAAGAATGAGATAAAGCTTGAATTGCCAATGCTCGAATACCTAAATGCCAGCAGAATTTACTCCAATAGATCTGCAATTCGATTATTCGATAAGCATTCTGGAAGCTCTTAACTTGATATTGATTTCCTAATTATGGCGCGAAAAAATCAGTTCAAGGGCTCTCCTACTGAACAACCGAATGATCACATTGAGATGCTAGAATATATGGTGAACGACGATTTCCATCGCTGCAAACTTTTTCCTTTTTCCAAGAGGGTGACGACAGGAGGTGGCTTAACTAGCTACCACCAGGATCCCTGACTTGTTGGGAAGACATTCGAAGCGCTTTCATAAATCACTTTTTTGACGAGGAGAGATACTAGGAAGCAATAAGAGAAATATCCACTTTCGTTCAAGTTAGTCGAGAATCTTTTAGAAACTCCTCGAATAGGTTTAATAGCTACCAAATTTCGTGTCTGCATCACGAATTCTCAGAACCCCAACTAATCAATACTTTCTATGGAGGACTCAACCTCGACTATCAAACCATCCCTGATACAGCCAGCGACGGGAACTTTGGCACCCGAAGCCCTACAAGCGCTAAAAGGCTAATAGAAAACATAGCATTAGGTCGAGCTTTCGAAAAAAGAGACACCCGAAAGGTGGGAACAACCATTATTCACAGAAGAGGAGCACTCGATCCGTGTTAGAGAAACTCTGGAATCAGTTGCAGCCCTTCTGGGCGGAAATGACTTATCTCAATATTATGTTGAGAGCAACGCTGTCCCTTCCAAATTCAAAAGACGAGTTGAATTCTCTGACGTGATGAACCAGCACGATCAACGATTTAGGAAAGATGCGGAAAATTCCACAAGCAACTGCGACACCACTGTGAACAGATACGAAAAAGTTCAAAGTCAAAGTCCCGAGAAACCGTAAAAGAGCCGCCGACCTCAATAAGAAGTTAGATCTTATATACTCAAAAATGACAGAAAATTTTGAAATTCTGAGCTAACACATTAGGAGAATCGACAACCAAGTGGCGAGCAGCGCTATGTCCATTAGGCGAGAGGACGGATTTTTACATGGTAAAACATACGCTAACCCCAGAAAACAATGCAATGTCGTAGCTTTACGAAGCGGTAGTCAAGTCACCCCTGGCGTTAAAGAGGGTATCACCATCGATGACTTCGAGAATATCGCAACAAACGAAAACGAAAATGAAAAATCGTATTCCATCCCGCTCGAAATGTACAAGACGAACCCCGATATCCTCTTTGAACCCGATTTACTAGAAAAAAATGATGATCTTGAGGAGTTAGTTGTTGAACCTAAGGGAAAACGCACAAACATAGGAGACATCGATCGACAACCTTTGCCGGACATCGAACGACGCGCTGAACCTATAATCACTCAACGCTCAGATCGTAGAATCGATCGACGCCCTGAACCAGAACCAACCGAAACGGTTAGGACTAAAATCTACCATGCCAACGCTCCCTTTCCTCCGAAAAACGCTAAGCAGAAAAAGAAACAGCTAGACAAAGCAATATGCAAGAAAGCATTTGACAAAATAAACATCTCGCCCGCCATCAAGCAATACGTGAAAGATGAAGCTTCGCAAGGATTCCATGAATCAGAACATTACATGATGATGGTATCCGAAGAAGTGAGTGAAATCATTAGAGGAAAACTCCAGTTAAACTTCTTGATCCCGGTAGTTTCATTTTAGATTGCACCATTAGCAATTAGAGATTTCAAAACTCCCTCTTCGATTTAGGCTCTAGTGTAAACTTCATGGCTTACTCCGTCGCAGTTACTCTCGGGCTAACACAATTTCAACCTACCAGGATCACTTTCTTCTTAGCTGACAGATCCACTAGAATCCTGGAGGGTATACTTGAGGATGTTCCCGTACGCATTAATAACTTCGATATACCTGCAGATTTCATAGTGCTTAAATATGAGCGAGAACCTCGAAATCCGATTATCTTAGGAAGACCTTTCTTAGCAATCATCAGAGCGATAATCAATGTCAGAGGAGGACGTATATGCCTCAACATCGGGAAAATACCAATGATTTTTGACATGGAAAAGATAATAAAGCAACCTTTGATCGACGGTCAAACTTACCATATTGATCATCTTTCTTATCTAGTTGAAGAATCATTCGTAGATACGTGCTCGAACGAACCGTTAGAGAAAGCAAGCAAATCCTCTAAAGGGCGACATCCCTACGTTCGAAGATCACACTAGAGAGTACACAAGGTTGATGGAGGCCACAGAAAGAATTCTTAACATCGACATCAAAGATCTCAATCTTTCGACATCCCGACGTCCCCATCGATCAACAGCGTATTGCAACCGACTATTAGAGCAAAGCTAAAGCACCTAAAATCAAACTTAAACCACTTCCAACTAGCCTTAAATATGCTTTTCTTTACGACAACTCCTACACTATCATAATTAATGTGAATTTGAGTAGCGGAGAGCAAGCACTATTGCTTAATAAACTGCAAAAGCACCGCAAAGCTCTCAGATATTCGCTAGATGACATACCGGGAATTTCTCCGGATTTATGTATGCATAGGATACCCCTTGATGATGAATCAAAATCATCCATCGAGCATCGGAGGAGATTGGACCCTAACCTGAAGGAAGTAGTTAAGAAGGAAATCATGAAACTCTTAGAAGCAGGCGTTATTTACCCGATCTGAGACAGAAGCTAGGTCAGTCCAGTTCATGTTGTCTAGAAGAAAGGAGGAATTACCATAGTAAAGAATCACAGAGATGAATTGATCCCTACTAGAACTGTCACCGGAAACAGAATGTGTATCGATTATAGGAAACTAAATGCTGCCACACGAAAAGATCATTTTCCCTTGACCTTTATCGATCAGATGTTAGAAAGGATCGCAAACCACAAATACTATTGCTTTCTTGATGGATATTCCGGATATTTCCAGATCCCCATACATCCAAACGACAAGAAAAGACCACCTTTACATGTCCTATGGAACGTTCGCATATCGTAGGATGCCATTCGGACTATGTAACACCCCTGCGACCTTCCAAAGATGCTTGATGTCGATATTCACCGATATAATCGAAGACTTCATGGAGGTCTTCATGGACGATTTCTCGGTATATTGTTCGAATTTCAAAACTTGTCTCGATAACCTATGTAAGGTATTAGCATGATGCGAAAAGAAAAATATGGTTTTGAACTGAGAAAAATGCTATTTTTATGGTTAACAGCGGAATTTTCTTGGGACACAAGGTCTCAGCAACCGGAATTGAGGTGGACAGGGAAAAAATTGACATAATGACTAGACTGCCGCCACCCACTAATGTCAAAGACGTTAGAAGTTTCCTAGGACCTGCTGGATTCTATAGACAATTAATAAAAGATTGTAGCAAAATTGCTAGACCCCTTATTGCACTTCTGTGCAAAGAAGTGAAATTCGATTTTACACCTGAATGTCTCGAAGCCTTTAAAGAAATCAAATCAGCCTTCGTGTCCCCCCCTATTGTCCAAGCACTGGATTGGAATTTACCTTTGGAGATTATGTGCGACGCCAACGACTTTGCTAGAGGCGTTGTGCTTGGGCAGAAAAAGGACAAAAGGTTGCCCACTATATACTACACTAGTAGGACCCTTGATGACGCACAAAACAACTATGCGACAGCGGAAAAAGAGTTACTAGCTGTAATATTCACCTTCAAAATTTTTTGTTCCTATCTAGTTGGTTCAAAACTAGTTGTTCTCACCTACCATGCCGAATTAAAATATTTAATGAAAAGAAGACGCTAAGGCGAGACTTTTACGGTGGATGCTACATCTCCAATAATTTGATATAGAAGTGAAAAAACAAGAAAGGAGTAAAAAATAGAGTTGCAGATCACTTGTCCCGAATAAGAGTAGATGACGACATCCCTATAGACGATGTCTTACCCACAGAAAATGTCTACTTAGCAGAATAGACTTTCGTCGGAAAGGTTTGTTCGTCACATGAACTAGAATCGATCAACACTATGCTAAGCTCATCGAACGACAACATCCGTCGAATATCGATCGATGCTCCTAGAGGTAGAAGTTTAAGTTGTAATCATCCTTATCGATATCAACATCAGTTGTAATCTTTCAATTCCAAATAACGATTCTCCCGAAGGTAGAAGTTTAAGTCGGGGGGTTTGTGCACTAAACACCACCGATAGACCTTGGTATGCAGATATAGTAAACTATCTTGCGGCCGAAGTAGAACCCAAACTCTTCAAAGGATATCATAAAAAAAAATTTTGAGAGAAATCCGAAGATACCACTGGGATGAACATTATCTTTACACACACTGCTCTGGCGGCATACATAGACGATGTGTTGCCGAAAGCGAAACTCCAGAAATTCTATATCATTGTCACGGATCTGATTACGCTGGACATTTCGCTAGTTGTAAGAGAGTGTCAAAAGTCCTTCAAGCAGGCTTTTGGTGGCCCACTATGTTTCGAGATGCTCAAGCCTAAGTAGCGAAATGCGACCCCTTCCAAAGAAGAGGAAAAATCAGCAAGAGAAACGAGATGGAACAAAATTTCATACTTGAAGTTGAAGTGTTCGATTTCTGGGGCATTGATTTCATGGGCCCTTTTCCTTCTTTGCACGGAAACAAATACATACTGGTCACTGTAGACTATGTATCTAAATGCGTGGAAGCGATAGCAACTCCGAAAAACGATGCTGCCATAGTCGTTAAACTATTTAAGAGTATTATCTTTCCCAGACTTGGAGTTCCAGGAATTGTAATAAGCGATGGAGGTACCCACTTCATTTAAAAAGTGTTCAAAAAACTGCTTAAGAAACATGGAGTCCACCATCGAGTAGCTACACCCTATCACCCTCAGACCAGTGGACAAGTAGAAGTATCCAACCGTCAGATCAAAGAAATCCTAAAAAAGACGGTAGGATAAACCCGTAAAGATTGGTCTTTGAAGTTAGATGATGCACTTTGGGGATACCGAACAGCGTTTAAAACTTCATTAGGAACAACTCCATTCCACTTAATCTATGGAAAATCCTGCCATCTCCCTATAGAGCTAGCGCATAAAGCCGAATAGGCCATAAAAAGATAAGCTTTGATGCTAAACCCAAAGAAGAAAAGAGATTAGTTTAGCTAAATGAGCTCGACGAAATCTGATATCACGCTTGCGAGACCTCGAAATTGTACATGGAGAGAACAAAAGCATATCACGACAAAAAAAATTATTTTGCGTCATTTCGAACCAAAAGATCAAGTGCTCATGTACAACTCTCGTCTAACCATATTTCCTGGAAAATTACGTTCTCATTGGTCTGGACCCTTCACCATCAAAGAAGTTACCCCTTAAGGGACAGTTGTTCTGTTTAATCCTACGGGAGAAGATTTCATGGTGAATGGGCAGCGAGTGAAACACTATTGGATTAGGGCTGAAATTCCGCATACTCAGACCACGCGTCTAGAGATGTCTGATCCCGTATGATGAGCCCATTCCCCCATCAAGCTAACGACTTTTAAACAAGCGCTTAGTGGGGGGGGGCAACCCACTAATTTAATAATATAACAGTATTTAAATATATATAACGATACAAATACACAAACCAAAAGAAAAATTTATCAGTAATACTTAAATAATTAAAAAATATTTAATAGTTACATATTATTTATGAAAATTATAAATTTCTCAACTAAATAAGGAGTCACTGACCAGACCATCGATCGATGCCCCTATGTTGCCATCGGTCGACGGTCGTGCGTCTAGTAGGTTAACTAGACAAGACCCCAATTCAAAAAACACTTCTCTCCAAACCGCCAAAACACATACGACTTTTCACCCGTTTTCTCTCTAAATTCTTGGCCGATTTTGCTCGTTTTTGAGCCTAAGCCACACAATTTCTACACTTTATATCTGTTCAACCCTTTATATCATTCAATCTTTAAGGTTTGTTTTCTCTCTAAATTCTTTAGGGAACTTTTTACGGTTTGAAGAAAAATCGAATTTTTGTGGTTTTAGTCGGAATGTAGAACAATTTAGGGTGCTTGAGTACTATATTAGGGACTATCCATCATTTTTATACATGATTTGAACGATTTAAGTTGATTATTTTCGATCTTGTGAACACGGATCCGCGACAGAGCATCGATCGATGCCAATGTGTCGACTTCGATCGATGCCCATTAGGTTATGTTGATCGATGAACACACAGTACCACCGATCGACGGATGCTCCTTTAATTTCAACATTGATTCTAATTTGTGTTTTATTTTGTTATATGCAGATGGACGAGAGAATGACTAAAGCACGTTACAAGGTCGGTGGTCCCAGCAATCCACCACGGGGTCCTCCATGCCAAGACCCTTGGCCCAAGGATGAGGAGGGTCTCCTTGTGACATTCGAGGACTATCCACATCCTTGAAGAGCTGTGGCATCGATAGAATGCGCACATCGTCGGCTGATTGAGGAGTGGGACGACTTTGACAGTCTCAATTACAACACCTGGCAAGGCGTGACCATCGAGCCGACCAAGTTCACTGATAAGCGAACCCTGAAGAAACTGGGGCTCTATGCCGACTTCAAACTGATGGTGCAGGAGGTCGGATTAGGCACCATGCCTATGAAGACATATCCTATATACCCAGACCTGGTGAGGCAGTGCACCTCCACAACTCAGGTGCTCTACAAGAGGCCCAGGGTGAAGGTGGCACATGAGGCTACCCTGACCTTCTTCATCAAAGGCATCTGGTACAGGATCCCCATCCCGCAGCTGTGCGAGATCGACAGCTTTGACATTGGTACTAATGCCTGTGGTGTTTCTCCTTTTCTTGGTTTGCCTACTTTATGGGCCCTCATCGGTCGACACTGGATGGTGACCATCGATCGACCAAACTCGCCTACCATCGATCGACACTCTCTTACAGAGAGAGGTATCAAGTTCTATGCTTAATCATAGGGACACTGTAATTTAAGTTGGGGGGGGGGGAGGTTCGCTAACACTATTTTATTGTTTTGAGTTTTATTTACTATCTATATATAAATTTTTCAAAGAGTTTTATCGAGTCAAAAAGAGGACTATGATCAAGATTTATTATTGACTAACTACACTTTAGCACCATTCGTAGAAGATTGTTTGCAGAGATTACTAGAGATACCAAAGTTAATCATCATGCCACTATATCACATTGGCTTAAAAAGTTTGAAGGAACCGAAGTTGATTTCCAACACTAATCCTTACATTATTTGCTTGCTTTGGGATTTTGTATACACTGGATCGGATTCCTTCTGCAAGTCTGGAAAGTAAAAGTCTGTGTGTTTCTTATTTCCCCTCTCTCCCCTTCAGATTAAAAAAGGAGTCAAACAGGATTTGGTGGCTACTACCATTAAAGCTTGATTCATATGATCCTAGTAAGAGATTAAAGGTAAAAAAAAGTGAAAAGGATTTGGTGGCAAAAACCATTAGGCCTTGATTCATGGAAACCTATCCAAACATCTAAGTCAATTAAAAATATAAAATGATACCCTCAAAAGAAGAGAGACATTGACTGAGAAGAAGCGAGAGGAAAGAAATCAGAGAAGACCACATGTGTGTCCAGATACTTGCAGATGTAAGAGTCTATGTGTCCCTTAATGGATACTCCCAAGGTAAAGCCTGCACTTTTATTTTATGCAAAGAAATGAAATCAGTAGATGGGATAGTCAAACTAGTATTCGCTAAGTTGTTGGTAGAATGAATTTGGTTGCTATAATAGGATAGGGTATATAAAGTTTCTCTGTGATTGATTTGATAGGATGTGGCTGCAAGAAAGTGAGGTGATAGTTATACTTAGATAGTATGTGAGTTTTTTGTGTTTCAAAACTTCTCACACAGGCTTTGTTTCCTTGAGGAAGCAAAAGGTTAAGTCTGGGGGAGTTGATATACTATGGATTTTACCTATTTCACCTATAATATATATGGTATATTTAGAGTCTTTTATAAGCATTTGGCATTTCTTTTGAGCATTTACAGGTCTAGGTACTTATTTGAAGCAATTGGAGCTTTTGGACTATTTTGGAGCATTTAGGACTACTCAGCAAAAACCCATAGTCGGATCCAGATTTATGAATGGACCATCGACCGACGACACACACTGTGTGTCGATCGATGTTGAAGTCGGTAGAAAGATTGGGAATCTACAAGTTATACCCAGAAGTCTCATTAATTGCAAGACAAGTAATTTAGACTATTTATTAGGGTTTTCTATCTTTGTAAAACCCTAAGCTTATCATTCTGAAACAAAGCAGCCACAAAAGTTACACAAGAGCTTTAGAGTTGGAACACATTGCTACATCTATTGGAGAGATAGATCTTATCATCATTACAAAGAAAATCTTGAACTCCTTATCTTTTTACTCATTCTGTTCCATGCAATTTATTCATAATTTAATGGTGTTCTCTATTGCTATGTCTGAGTAATTCTCTTAGATTTAGGGTTATTCAATGGTAGTACTTTATTGGTGATTTTATAGAATTGTTAAGGTAATCTTCTTGGCTCTTTGTTTAAGTTGCACTTAATGCTAAGTTGAATTTGATCACTTCAATCTTAGAAATTAGGGTTCTATAGTGCAAGCGAGAGCATGGTTATAACCTGGAATATATCTTAAACAATAGAAATAACTGTAACAAACGAGTCTTGAATTAGAAGGTTAGTGAATACATTAAACCACGAAATTAGTACTGTTTAAAATGCGCATCGATCGACTCCATCGTGTTGCTATCGATCGATGCGCAACCGAGATGCGCGAGAGTGATCTCCTAAACTCTAAGGTTTAAATTCAGAACGATACTTAATAAAACCTTAGCAATCTATTAAACTGCATTAGTAAAATCTACCTGATAATTTCCCCTAAGTCTAGTGCCCTAAATTAATCTCCACAAACCAAATCAATTTTAATGATCGCTTCTATTATTATTATTATTATAATTCATCTAGCCTTAATTCGAAGATAATAAATCTATTGTGCAATCTTAGAGTCTATGTGGATTTTATCCCTAAGTACTACACTGAACCTCTTATTTGAGAGAGTAAAGTGGGAATATAGGGTTAATTTGAAAGTGAAATAAAACCCCACATCAAGCTGCACTTCGTTGATGCCATGATGTGGACAGTCTTCTGGTAGGACTTGAATCTGATCCACGAGTTTCTGAAACATTCTGAAGGTTCTTGTGAAAAAGTAGCAATCTTGCTCCTCAAATCCTCTGCTCTTTCGTCATCGAAGAAGTTACGCAAGAAAGCATTTTTTATGTCATTCAAGGATGTCAGGGATTCTGGTGGTAGTTTCTTAAGTCAATATGAAGCTTCTCAAGCAAGTTAGTACTTGAAGAACTTACAGAAAAGATAGTCCTCAGGGACTCCATTGGCTTTAATATCAGTCACTAGATCCTCAAATCGCTCCAGATGAACCATAGGGTCCTCATGTCGTAACTCATGGTAAGGTGTCTGTGCTACAAGTCTAAAGAAAGCAGGCTTTGATCTACATGTCACGAAGGAAGATGAGGCGATATACTTGCAATGGCTAACGGAGCTGGAAACCTTTTCGTCCACCAGTCTGATTATCAAGCATTGATCGACCTTCTACAAATACCATTGACCGACACCAATCCGGTATACCAAGGTTACGGGAGAGATTACGAAGAACACGATGCAGCTTACAGAGAGGAAGAACTTATTGAATCTCGCAGCCTGCCACTATAAGAAGCTGGCTCGGTAATGAACGCAACAGTAGGCAATCTAGCATCAATCCTTAACATATCTTGGCCATCAAACGAAGACCAAAACAATTACTTGGAGTTGAAAATACAGAAGATTGTTAGCTCAAACCAGACGAGTTTGGAATTTTCAGAGATACAGAGGGACGTGCACAAGATCTTTATGGGAGAATTCTCAATCTACCTAAGGAAGATGTAGCAGACGCCCTTGTTATGGCTAATGGATCAGGAAGTTTATTTGGACACAGCAACAGCCATCGATTGATGCACAGGTACCGACATTGATCGACATCAAGGACTAGAAGTAACAAGCTCCAGAACATTAATCGACAACAAGAAGCATGCATCGATCGATACCACCATTCCAGAGGTTCACAAGTTTTGTACATCGAACCCCTTTACTTCAGAAACTCCACACTGGTCAGTTGGATAAATCCCCTACTGATAGACGGTCGGGTAGAGTATGGAAAAAGAGCTTTTGATACTGATGGCAGAAGAATTTTTTTTTGGGAAAAGCAAGATGAGTATGGCATCTACAGAGCTGAGAATGGTAATGCACGCGCTATAGACGGAAGAATTGTGAATGTGCAAGAGGAGGATATCAGGGCAGTTCTAGAGAGAGCTACTATGTTTAAGTACAGCTACATATGGTTACCTTAACATGCAGCAAAGATCGCTATGTCTAGGAAGAAGCAAGAACAATACAGCAGAGCAGAGATTGACGATCTTGTGAATGAGATCTACAACGCTCAAGAGATGTCACTAGAAAATTTCTACAGGAGGCTTGATGATGTATACTATCCTATAGACAAGTGCCTCACCAGTCTGACTACACGCATGGATAAGATGCAGCAAGATTTGGATACTGTTCCAAGACAGCATGCGACTGGACCAGATAAAGTGACATCGATCGATGGCAGCATCAGGCCATTGATCGATACTGATTTCGACAGACCGAAAACCGCAGCAGAAAATCAACTGGAGAAGATTCATAACTCCTTAGGGAGATTTGTATTGGAACCCTAGTGTTTTATATATGCATTATATTCATATTATTATTCTTACTTTGATAATGTCTGAGTACTTATCAAGTATGTTTAGGGTTTATTAATGGAATTGATGGATTAGCCAAACAATAGAATTATTAGGGTGATTATTAGATCTATCAATATAATTGTGTTTATTGATTGTGTTCTAGAGTAGCTAACTAGAACCCTGATAATAGGATAGTTAGGCACAAGCGAGAGCATGGTCTACTACCAGAAATAATCATGTTGACCTAGGTTGCTAGAAACAAACGATATTTATACCCTGCTAGAAAAGTAAAAACACCCATGTCAAGTATAAAACTATGAGGAAGCTTAAAAGTTAGTTGACTTGGATCAAAGGGCTGCTTACAGACTTGGAAATTAAGACTACAACAACAATTACTATGCATTGTGATAACCAGGCTGCTATACACATTGCTAGAAACTCAGTCTTTCATGAGAGGACTAAACACATTAAGGTATATTATCATAAGGTGAGACAAGTTGTGGAGCAGAAGATCATCCTACCTTGTAACACTATGAGTGAAGATCAGTTGGCCGACATCTTCACCAAAGTCGCAAGTACAAAGGTCTGTGAATTAATTCATTCAAATCTTGAACTCATGGATCTCTCATCTCATTGATCCTCTTAACCATGAGGTGTCCTACTCTTTTTCCTTGGCTTAGCTTTCTTCCAAGTGTTTTTTCTAGACTAAAGGGAATGCTTCATGGTTTTCGAGCTTGACCAGTCCCTATGGTCAAGCTTGAAGGGTAGTGTTGAGATGATGCAATAAGAAGCAAGGGGTTTTACATAAGGATAGAAATGAGTTATATAGATGTAGTGACTTAAGGAATCGACTCGGATCAACCAGGAAAAAGAAAAAGAGAGTATCCATATAGTTTGGCTTATATTCAACCTAAACCTAACTTCAGAGGCAAGCTACCCTTCTGCCTTAATCCAGAGACAAAAGGAGAAAAGAGGATACTTTATTTATTTACTATTCATGTCGGCAGAGAGCCTTTGGAGAAGGTTAGACCAAAGATCAAATGTTGATTTAAGGTTTGAATCAAACAAAGGACCTGTTACTTTCACTGGGTCTGGACGAGCCCTTTGTCCCCTTGTGCACAGAAAACCAGAGCCATTATTCTATTCTTTATGTTATCTTGTCTAGTTTATTCATATCTTGTAAACATGAACTATTTCAAAAATAAGGAAATAAGTTCGTCACATACTCTCTCCTCTCTCCACGAGTTCTCTTCTTCTCTCTCTTTTGTTCTTCAAGTAAAATCTCTCTGATTCTTTTGTTATTTCACCTTGTAAATTATTTATTAAGAATATGTTTGTAGAAATTAAAAGAAATTCTTATGTGTTGCCCTCAATAAGTTTTGTGTAATTTGGATGATAATGTGATAATGATAATAACAGCTTATATTTATTATACAGAAGTTTATAATTAACTAACACATGACACAAATTTAACATAACAAAGTTCAAAAACTCACATGTTTAATATGATACTGGTTCAGAAAAAAAGAATAAATAAGTTTAACTATCTGACATCGAAAGTTTTAACAAAACATTTCTGCATTAGACATAGAGAAAATTACTAGAATAGCAGTAGAAAAGTTGTTATATGGCTTGAATAGTATAAATATTTTGAAAATTACTAGAAAGTTTATGGAACTCTAGTAAATTACAATAAAGACCCTTGTTTAGTTTTTTTTTTTTAAATTGAGATTATTTTTCATTGAAAAATCCACGTCACTAATTTATGTATACTCGTCTCTAATTTTGTGATCAAAAGAGAGAGAAGTGATATAGCCTATTTATTACCAGTTTTGGGCCATGTTATATGCTCTATTTAGGCTTTATTATGTGTTTCTAGACTATGTATTAGGGTCTTTACATGTCCAGGTTAGTTTTGGAGATATATGGAGATACTTGGAGCTTTTGTAACATTTAGAGGAGAAGAATCCGTAGCTGATCAGTTAGAGAGTCGAAGTACAAGACTGTCGTCGATCGACGACACCACCTTGGCTTCGACCGATGTTACCAGACCAAGATCGATCGATGCTACACACTTGCCATCGATCGAAAGCCAAATCATAGACAGAAGATTTCAAGCCTAAGTTAGAGACAAATGACAAAGATGCCCTGGATGAGTGTTGACCTAGATTTTAGGGTTTTAAATTTATGCTTTATGTATTACACCAAAAGGGAGTTCTGGAGGGTTTAGTCTTCTAATATAGATTTAGTTTTTTTAGGGGAGAAAATTCACAAATCCTTAGGGAGATTTGTATATTGGAACCCCAGTATTTTATCTATGCATTATATTCAGACTATTGTTCTTGATTTTATTATGTCTGAGAAGTTATCAACTAGATTTAGTGTTGAATGATAGCAATCATGGATTAGCGAAAAATTAGGATTGCTAGGTTAAGTTAACATCCATCAATTCAGTTGTGCTTAATGCTTGAATTCTAGAGTAGCTAACTAGGATATCGAAATTAGGACATTGACGACTACACAAGTAGGTTTTGTGCCAGAATAGACTCCATTGAACTAGGTTGTTAGGCGCATGTGAGAGCTGCTCTAATTAGCTTAGTGAACTTATCAAATCTCGTTCACACTTCCTTCTGATTTCACCATCGATCGACATCAGGCCTTATCCGTCGATTGATGGTCTTTCCTTGTGCTCGCATACGTGATTTGGAGTTAAAAGGGTCATAATAGTTAATATTTGAATTCTAGAATATTTACATTTCCGTTCTTACTTTTCCCTATAATCCATTAAGCTTCAAGCCCTAGATCTAGCATATTTACATTTGCATCTAGTTAGTGTAATAACATATTTCCATATTTACATTATTATCATATTTTCATATTGCATCTATACCTCTTGATAAAAAAATATTTCCTTAACTGATTATTTACTACTAGTATAAATATATCTACCTAGCTTAGTCTTTAAAAATAATAAATCTATTGTGTGCCATTGCTCTTTGTGGATTCGATCCCTAAGTACTACACCTTATCTCTCTTGGCAATAGTATTATTTGTGTGTTAAGATTAGGGTTAATTTGATAGTTATTTCTTTTGGATATTCATACCCTAGTAGAATAATAAACACATCATGTCAAATTTGGCGCCACTACCGGAGAGAATTGATCGCCATTAGATTTAATTTCAAGGATTTAGTCTAGGTTTGCTTTTACTTTAAGTTACTAAATTTTTCTTTCTCTTTGTTTTTCAGGTACATGCAAAAGAGTACCACGAGCAATAAAGAACAAGAGCTACTATTCTCAGACCCATAGAAACTCGAACGTACGGTCCGCAAAGAAAGACGACAAGCACCGATCGACGGCACCTACATAGCGTTGACCGACACTTCCTTACAAGCAGCATCGACCGACATCAGAACTCGAGCATCGACCGACATTGATCACAAAGCATCGATCGACAACAACTTACCTTCATCGATCAAAAATAGTAGAAAAGTTCAGATGGTTGCGACTTTAGTATTGGTTCAGGATGAGAATGAAGACTTGCATGACCTCAATGGTCATCTTCGTAATGCAGCAGGTCAAAAGATAGACAATCAGGGGAATGTAATTCCTGATACGGAAGCCAAAGTGAAAGCAGACGCTGCAGTGGCTTAACCTGAAGCTAATACCCAAGCTGCTCAGAGAACACTGGCTCACTACCACCATCCAGACCAGTTCCACGCCAAAAGATCCGTTATTCGTCCTCCAGCTTTTCAGAGAAACAATTTTGAGATCAAGCCCGCTTTCTTCGGACTTGTAGAGCAGACGCCTTACCATGAGTTGCTACATGAGCACCCTATGGATCATCTAGAGCAATTTGAGGATCTAGTGACTGCTATTAAAGCCAATGGAGTCCATGAGGATTATCTCTTTTGTAACTCTTCAAGTACTCACTTTTTGGATAATCTTCATATTGGCTTAAGCAGTTACCACCAGGATCTCGACATCCTGGACTGACATCAAGAACGCTTTCTTGCGTAACTTCTTTGATGACGCAAGGGCAGAGGATCCGAGGAGCAAGATTGCTACTTTTTCACAAGAACCTTAAGAATATTTTAGAAACTCATAGATCAGATTCAAGTCATGTCATAGAGATTTTCCACATCACGGGTTCAATGAAGTGCAGCTTCGTAGAAATTTCTCCAGAGGTATTGGATTACAGTATCAGATGGCTTTGGACACAGCTAGTGATGGAAATTTCATCCCTAAAAGTCCTGAAGAGGCTACGAGGTTGATTGAGAATATGGCATCCAGAAGCAGTACCAAGAACACGGATTTTAAAAGGAGGAAATTTACTCCAGCGGTGAGCAAGGAGCAGATTGAAGAGGTCAAGGCGAAACTGGATAGTTCAGAAATTTCTCAAGAACCAGGTTACTTTTGTAGAAGTAGAAGCAATAGAGTCTAGAGATGGGGATATTAAAGAAAGGGATGTGAACTAAATTTATAGGAATGGTTTCCAAAGACAAGGAAATCCAGATTTCAACAGGAACTCCTATGGGTGTGGTCAAAGGAGTAACTTTAATCAGGGTTCACAGCGAAAGCCCTTCAACAACAACATAACTTATGGATCTTCTTACTACCAGAATCCTCCTCCAGAAGCTTAGGGAAACAAGATCGAAGCAATGGTTGATAGAGTTTTAGAGGGACAGCAGAAGATTACTGTGGATTTCAATGGAAAAATAGATGGTTTGTACCTCAACCTCAATACCAAGTTTGAAAACCTCAGCACCCATGTGAAGAATTTTGAGAATCAAGTGATGAAAACAAGTGAAACCATTAGGAGGCATGAAAGCCTGATGATGGAGAAAATGGAGGCTGGACAGAAGCACCACATCAATGCATTAATTGATGATGATTTTTGGCAGGAAGTTAAGAGAGAGAAGCTCCAAGAAGGAGATTTTTGTGTAGAAAGTTCTATGTCATTCGACAGTTCTCATTGGTGTTGATCGACACCAAGCAATGACCATCGACCGACAGCGAATTCTGCGGTATCAGTGGCTTCATGTGAATCGATTAAAGTCGATCGACAAAGAATTCAGAGCACCTACCAATAGAGTGATAGAGGTATTGATTGACAGTGCGACCTGAGCATCGATCGTCAGAAGAGAAAACCAGTTCGACTTCCAAACATAAATGCGAGTTTAATTGTGTGTCTGACCGTGACGGTTTCAGAACAGAATAAGACACGTCTGAAGCTATGGATCTTGATATAGAAGATGACGGACATTCCAATAGGAAGCAAAAGATCCCCAAACATCAACGCAGAGAAGCCACTGAAAAAGAGATGGATAGCTTTACTAAAAGAGTTTTAAAAATTCCTCTAGATATTTCTTTTGATGAAGCTTATTATACTCACAAATTGTGGATGTTTTTCAGAGAAACAAGGGAGACAGATGACGATATAGAGATCATATTCAATCATCTCAGAGATAAGATGAAGCAAAGGACTTGTTTGAGGAAGAAAAGTGATCCTGGAAAGTTCGTGGTTCCATGGTTCATCAAGGGAAACAAATATCCCAATCCCATCTGTGATATTGGATCATTAGTGAGCATTATGCCAAGGTCTATGGCAGAGGAGCTGAACCTGAAAGTGGAACTCTCCAGTGATTCTTTCACATTTGTAGATTGCGCAAGAGTAAACTCAATAGGGATGGTAAAAGATTTTCCATTGCAGATTAACAACACCCTAGTCCCAGTAGACTTCCTTATGATGTACATCATGATAGATTGAAACTCTTCTATAACGCTCCAACCGTCCACAGCTAGTGGCCCACCTACACCCACTCTCTCGGCCCGTGGGACCCATCCCGTTCCATCTGTCGTTGCATAAATTTTTTCTAAGGCTCGAAATCATTGTTTACTGACACTGCAATCACCACCCGACCTTTCCCCGTGTTTTGGCCTCACTCGCACGGTATCGCGAATCATTTCCCGATAGGTCACCCATTCTTTCACTACTCCAGCATACGCACGCTTAACCCTGGAGTTCTAAACGGATGTGTGACGAAAAAGGTAAGTCAACTTTGGTGACATATGTAGCCAAATCAATTTTCTTAAGCCTTTCCACATATCACAACTCGGGATGTTACAATTCAGCCCCTCTCAAAGAACGCAACGCCCTCGTTGCACCCCTGACAGGTCTCAAGACTCTTCTCAGGTCAGAACCGGGATGGCTAACCAGCTCTGATACCACTTGTAACGCTCCGACCGCCCACAGCTAATGGGCCCCCCCACGCCTGCTTTCTCGGCCCGTGAGCCCCATCTCGTTCCAACGGTCGGTGCGTAAATTTTTCTAAGGCTCAAAATCATTTTTTACTGACCCTGCAATCACCACCCGACCTTTCCCCGTGTTCTGGCCTCACTCGCACGGTATCGCGAATCACTTCCCGATAGGTCACCCATCCTTTCACTACTCCAGCATAAGCACGCTTAGCCCTGGAGTTCTAAACGGATGTGTGACGGAAAAGGTAAGTCAATTTTGGTGACATAGGTAGCCAAATCAATTTTCTTAAGCCTTTCCACATATCACAACTCGGGATGTTACATATTCACTACTACTTTCAAGAGCATTCATGGCCACTATGGGATCTATGAGCGATATAAAAAGGTTATATCTATCTCAAATTGATCAGAATAATTTTTATGAACCTGTTAAGAATAAGAACGAATATACTCTGATTGAATTTTGTAATGATGCAGAGCTTGTGGCCACATGCTTCTGCAATTATGAGTTCAATGAGGAGTTGGAAGATGGAGCATCGATCGATACCCATCCAACATAATCGATAGACGAGCTTGCAGTTCAACAATCAGTCGACACCCCCTCCTTGTTATCGATCAACACTCACCCTTCAGAACCGATCAACACCTACCAGGCAGATCTCGATTACAACCAGCCTACCTCGAGTACGAAAAATATTACAAAGAAGAATAGATAACCGAATACCAAGTTATTGCTATGGAAGAGGGTGGTATTTTTCACATTTCCCATCAACTCGGGAAACCGAGATCGATGGATGGTAACCAATCACCATCGATCGATACTGGTATTAACTCACTCTTCGAACTAGATCCAGCTGCAGAACGTGACAAGGAATATGATTATCTACAAGAGCTATGGATGGCAGAATTCTACATGTCACGAGGAAAGATGTGGCAGATGTACTTGCGATGGCTAATGGAGTTGGAACCTTTTCAGCCAACAGTTTGATTATCGAGCATCGATCTACGGTCACCATGCACCATAGATCCACAAATATCGTGCCTCGCGGCCTAGAACTGGAAGAAGCTGGCTTGGTAATGAATGCAAAAGTGGATAATCGAGCATCGATCGACGGCATATCATTGCCTTCGAACGATATCAGACGCAAACCAGAACAAGAAATAAGAGCAGAAGATACAAATGTTGGTTATCTTAGACCAGATGAGTTTGGAAATTTCAAAGACACAGAAGAATGTGCACGGGCTCTTTACGAGAGAATTCTAAATATACCAAAGGAGGATGTAGCAGATGTCCTTGTTATGGCTAATGGATCAGGAAATTTATTTGGACAATAGCAGTAGCCATCAATCAACACACATGTATCAGCATCAATCTTCAGTAAGGAGCAGAAGAACGAGCCAATCCATATTGATCTATACAGTTCCAAACATCCTAGATCGATCGATGACAGCCAACATGCATTGATCGGCACCACCTTTCCAGGGGTACACCAGTTTTGTACTTCTAATCCCTATGGTTCATGAAGTCCACGATCAATCGATTGGATAAACCCACTATTGATTGACAGTCGTATAGAGCATGGAAAGAGAGCTTGCGATGCTGATGGCAGAAGAATTTTTCCATTGGGAAACAAAGATGAGTATGGCATCTACAGAGATGAGAATGCTAATGCACGAGCTATAGACAGAAGAGTCGTGAATGTTCAAGAAGCATACATCAGAGCAGTTCTAGACAGAGCTACTATGTTTAAGCAGAGCTACATATGTTTACCAGAACATGCAGCAAAGATCACTATGTCTATGCAGAAACAAAAGACATACAGCAGAGGACAGATTGATGAGACTGTGCATGAAATCTACGAAGCTCAAGAGATGTCACTGGATGATTTCTACACAAGGCTTGATGATTTCTATCATCCTATACACAAGTGCTTCAACAGTTTGACTACACGCATGGATGAGATGAAGCAAGATTTGGATATTGTTCCAAGAAAGCATGCAATTGGAGCAGAAGAGGGACATCGATCGACGGCATCATCAAGCCATAGATCGATACCAAGTTAGACAGACAGAAGTCTGCAGCAGAAAAAAAAACAATTAGAAAACAGGTTCGATGAGATTGTTTTTTCTTAGAACCGGATGAAGGAATATATTTCTCAGCAATTGGACGATATATCAGAGACTACAGCAGCAATAGTTAGAATGCTACAGCGCAGTATTGAGAATCTACAAAGGAGAATGCATTCAGTGGAGGTTTCTAAGGAAATTCTAAAGAATGAGAAATCCAGAGGAGATGAGGCAATGAGAAGCTTTGTTGGTACATGGTTTCAGAAGAGCAAAGAAGATGAAGACACTTGTTTTCCAAGTGTTGATCCACCTCCATTTTAGTCAGAACGTTCAAAACGTCGAGCTTAAGACTATAACCAACCGCCGAGTGGGAGGCAACCTATTGTTTAGTAAGTTTTTATTGTTATTGCAGGGTATGAATATCCTAAACAATTAACTATCAAATTAACTCTAATCTTAACACACAAATAATACTCTTGCCAAGAGATATCATGTGTAGTACTTCGGGACCGAATACACAGAGAGCAATGGCACATAACATATTTCTTATTTCAAAAGACTAAGCTAGGTAGATATATATATTAGTAGCGAATAATCAATTAAGGAAATATTCCTTATCAAGAGCTGTATATGCAATATGGAAATATGATAATAATGTAATATGGAAATATGCAATTAAACTAACTAGATGCGAATATAAGCACGCTAGACCTAGGGTTTCAAGAGTAATGGATACTAAAGAATAGGAAGCACAAAAATTTAATTATTCTATAACTCAAATATTAACTATTCTGACCCTTTTAACTCCAACTCTCGTATGCGCGCAAAAGGAAAGACCATTGATCGACGGCTAAGGCCTAATGTCTACAGATGGTGAAATGAGAAGAAAGTGTGAACAAGATTTGATAAGTTCACCAAGCTAATTAGACCAGCTCTCTCATGCGCGTAAAAACCTCGTTCGATGGAGTCTATTTGGGCACATAACCTACTCTCGTGGTCGTCCATGTCCTACTTTCGAGATCCTAGTTAGCTACTCTAGAATACAAGCATTAAAAACAACTCAATTGATGGATAATAACTTAACCTAGCAATTCTACTTTTGGGATAATCCATGATTGATATCATTCAACCCAAAATCTAGTTGATAACTAGTCAGACATAATCAAAGCAAGAACAATAGTCTGAATATAATGCATAGATAAAAGACTTGGGTTCCAATACAAATCTCCCTAAGGAGTTGTGAATCTTCTCCCCTAAAAACTCTAAATATATATTAGAAGACTAAACTCTCTAGAACTCCCTTTTTGTGTAGTACATAAACAATAAATGTAAAACCCTAAAATATAGGTCAAAACTCGTTCAGAGCATCTTCGTCATTTGTCTCTAACTTCGGCTTGAAATCGGCTATTTGTGATTTGGCTGTCGTTCAATGGCAAGTGTGCAGCATCAATCGATCTTGGTCTTGTAACATCGGTCGACGCCAAGGTGGTGTTGTGGATCGATGACAGTCTTGTACTTCGACTCTCTAACTAATCAGCTACGGATTCTTCTCCTCTAAATGTTCCAAAAGCTTCAAGTATCTCAATATATCTCCAAAACATACCAGTGTATAGCAAGTCCAAAGGCAAGCTGATAATGTCAGGATTAGTGTTGGAAATCAGCTTCGGTTCCTTTAAGCTGTCTAAGCAAGTGTGATATAGTGGCAGGATGATCCACTTTGGTATCTCTAGTAATCTCTGCAAACAACTTTCTAAGAATGGTGTTTATAGCATGGTTAGTCAATAATAAATCTTGATCATAGTCCCCTTCTTAACTCAATATTTTTTTCTATAAACTTATATAATTATATAACTAAATGCAAAAATAAAAATAAATAGCATTAGTGAACCTCCCCCAGACATAAGTTACATTATCCCTAGTGTAATCCGTCCCAGATTTGTCTAAGAAAAATTCAAATCATAAGTAAATTGTTTAAGTAGAAAACTCGATATCCCTCTTTATAAGAGAGTGTCGATCGATGGTAGGCGGGTGTGGGTGATCGATGGTCGGGATCCATTGTCTACTGATGGTGCCTTTATGGTGTCGAATGATGGTGGACGCAAACACTCTGTGAAAACAAAGTAAAACTCAAAATAAATAGTAGTATGCGTAAAAACTAAATAAAAACTTACTAAACAGTTGGTTGCCTCCCACTGAGCGCTTGGTTATATTCTTAAGCTTGAAGTTTTGAACCTTCTGACTATAATGGAGGTAGATCAACACTTGGAAAACAAGTTTCTACATCTTCTTTGCTCTACTGAAACCTTGTACCAACGAAGCTTCTCATTTCCTCATCTCCTCCGGATGTCTCATTCTTTTGAATTTCCTTAGCAACCTCCACTAAATGCAATCTCCTTTGTAGATTCTCAATACTGCGCTGTAGCATTCTAAGTTTGGCAACATAGTCTCTGATATATCCTCCAATTGCCGAGAAATATCTTCCTTCATCAGGTTCTGAGAGAAAAGCAATCTCATCTAACCTGTCTTCAAATGGTTTTTCTGTTGCAGACTTTTGTCTGTCTAACTCGGTATCAATCGATTGCTTGATGATGTTGTCGATCGATGTCAATCTTCTGCTCAATCGCATGCTGTCTTCGAACAGTATCCAAATCTTGCTTCATCTCATCTATGCGTGTAGTCAAACTGTTGAGGCACTTGTCTATAGGACAATAGACATCATTAAGCTTCGTGTAGAAATCATCAATTGACATCTCTTCGGCTTTGTAGATCTCGTGCACAATCTCATCAATCTCTTCTCTCATGTATGTCATTTGTTTCTGCATAGACATAGCGATCATTGCTGCATGTTCTGGTAAACATATGTAGCTCTTCTCAAACATAGTAGCTCTCTCTAGAACTGCTCTGATGTATGCTTCTTGCACATTTACGATTGTTCCGTATATAGCTCGTGCATTACTATTCTCATCTCTGTAGATGTCATACTCATCTTTCTTTTCCCAATGGAAAATTCTTCTGCCATCAGCATCATAAGCTCTTTCCATGCTCTATACAACCGTCGATCAATAGTGGGTTTATCCAGTCGATCGATCGTAGACTTCATGAACCATAGGGATTAAAAGTACAAAACTGGTGTACCCCTTGAAAGGTGGTGCCGATCAATGCATGCTGGCTGTCGTCAAACGGTCTAGGGTTTTTGGAAGTGTATATATCATTATGCATCGGCTCGTTCTTCTGCTCTTCATTGTCGATCGATGCTGGTACTTGTGCGTCGATCGATGGCTGCTGCTGTTGTCAAAATAAATTTCTGGTCCATTAGCCATAACAAGAACATCTGCTACATCCTCCTTAGGTATATTTAGAATTCCCCCATAAAAAGCCCGTGCACGTCCTTCTGTGTCTCTGAAAATTCCAAACTCATCTGATCTAAGATAACCAATATTTGTATCTTCTACTTTTAGTTATTGTTCTTGTTTGCGTCTGATATCGTTCGAAGGCAATGAGATGTCGTCAATTGATGCTTGATTATCCACTTTTGCGTTTACTACCCATCCAGCTTCTTCCAGTTCTGGGCCGTGCGGCTCGATCATCTCTTCCTCTCCCTAATCTGCATCATATCCTTCGTAAGCTTTACCATATCCTCAGAATGCCTGATGTGTGTCGATCGATGGTGTATGGTGACCGACAATTGATGCTCAATATTCAAACTGTTGGCTGAAAAGGTTCCCAGCACCATTATCCATCGCCAGTATCTCTGCCACATCTTCCCTTGTGACATGTAGAATTCTGCCATCCATAGCTCTTGGGTGACCATCTGGATATCTAATAATACTGAACTCATCTGGTTGTAGATAACCATATTCCTTCTCACGTTCTGCAGCTGGATCTAGTTCGGATTATGAGTTAATACCAGTATCGATCGATGGTAATAGGTTACCCTCGATCGATGTCGGTTTCCCGAGTTGATAGGAAACATGAAAAACACCAGCCTCTTCCATAGCAATACCTCGGTTTTCAATTATCTCTTATTCTTTGTAATATTCGCCGTACTCAAGGTAGGCCGGGTTTATAATCGAGATCTGCTTGGTAGGTGTTGATCGGTTCTGAAGGTTGAGTGTCGATCGATAACAAGGAGTGGGTGTTGACCGATTGTTGAACTGCAAGCTCGTCGATCGATTGTTTAGTATGGGTATTGATTGATGCTCCATCTTAAGACTCCTCATTGAACTCATAATCGCAGAAGCACGTGGACACAAGCTCTGCATCATTACAAAATTCAATCCGAGTAACTTTGTTCTTATTCTTAAAAGGCTGGGTATCGATCGATGGCTTGATGATGTCGTCGATCGATGTCACTATGTTAGCTCCAATCGCTTGCTGTCTTCGAACAGTATCCAGATCTTGCTTCATCTCATCAATGCGTGTAGTCAAACCATTGAGGCACTTGTCTATAGGATACAAGACATCATCAAGCCTCATGTATAAATCATCAAGTGACATCTCTTGAGCTTTGTAGATCTAATGCACAATCTTATCAAACTCTACTTTGCTGTATATCTTTTGTTTCTGCATAAACATAGCGATATTTGCTGCATGTTCTGGTAAACATATGTAGCTCTGCTCAAGCATAGTAACTCTCTCTAAAACATCTATAATGTCTACTTCTTGCCCATTCACGACTCTACTGTCTATAGTTCGTGCATTACCATTCTTGTCTCTGTGCATGCCATACTCATCTTTCTTTTCCCAATGGAAAATTATTTTGCCATCAGCATCATAAGCTCTCTTTCCATGCTCTATACGACCGTCGATCAATAGTGGGTTTATCCAATTGATTGATCGTGGACTTCCTCAACCATAGAGATTAGAAGTACAAAACTGGTGTACCCCTAGAAAGGTGGTCTCGCTCGATGCATGATGGCTGTCGTCGAATGGTCTAGGGTGTTTGGAAGTGTATAGATCATTATGGATCGGCTCGTTCTTAGAAAGTTGTTTTCAGCCAACAGTTTGATTATCGAGCATCGATCTACGGTCACCATGCACCATAGATCCACAAATATCGTGCCTCGCGGCCTAGAACTGGAAGAAGCTGGCTTGGTAATGAATGCAAAAGTGGATAATCGAGCATCGATCGACGGCATATCATTGCCTTCGAACGATATCAGACGCAAACCAGAACAAGAAATAAGAGCAGAAGATACAAATGTTGGTTATCTTAGACCAGATGAGTTTGGAAATTTCAAAGACACAGAAGAATGTGCACGGGCTCTTTACGAGAGAATTCTAAATATACCAAAGGAGGATGTAGCAGATGTCCTTGTTATGGCTAATGGATCAGGAAATTTATTTGGACAATAGCAGTAGCCATCAATCAACACACATGTATCAGCATCAATCTTCAGTAAGGAGCAGAAGAACGAGCCAATCCATATTGATCTATACAGTTCCAAACATCCTAGATCGATCGATGACAGCCAACATGCATTGATCGGCACCACCTTTCCAGGGGTACACCAGTTTTGTACTTCTAATCCCTATGGTTCATGAAGTCCACGATCAATCGATTGGATAAACCCACTATTGATTGACAGTCGTATAGAGCATGGAAAGAGAGCTTGCGATGCTGATGGCAGAAGAATTTTTCCATTGGGAAACAAAGATGAGTATGGCATCTACAGAGATGAGAATGCTAATGCACGAGCTATAGACAGAAGAGTCGTGAATGTTCAAGAAGCATACATCAGAGCAGTTCTAGACAGAGCTACTATGTTTAAGCAGAGCTACATATGTTTACCAGAACATGCAGCAAAGATCGCTATGTCTATGCAGAAACAAAAGACATACAGCAGAGGACAGATTGATGAGATTGTGCATGAAATCTACGAAGCTCAAGAGATGTCACTGGATGATTTCTACACAAGGCTTGATGATTTCTATCATCCTATACACAAGTGCTTCAACAGTTTGACTACACGCATGGATGAGATGAAGCAAGATTTGGATATTGTTCGAAGAAAGCATGCAATTGGAGCAGAAGAGGGACATCGATCGACGGCATCATCAAGCCATAGATCGATACCAAGTTAGACAGACAGAAGTCTGCAGCAGAAAAAAAAACAATTAGAAAACAGGTTCGATGAGATTGTTTTTTCTTAGAACCGGATGAAGGAATATATTTCTCAGCAATTGGACGATATATCAGAGACTACAGCAGCAATAGTTAGAATGCTACAGCGCAGTATTGAGAATCTACAAAGGAGAATGCATTCAGTGGAGGTTTCTAAGGAAATTCTAAAGAATGAGAAATCCAGAGGAGATGAGGCAATGAGAAGCTTTGTTGGTACATGGTTTCAGAAGAGCAAAGAAGATGAAGACACTTGTTTTCCAAGTGTTGATCCACCTCCATTTTAGTCAGAACGTTCAAAACGTCGAGCTTAAGACTATAACCAAGCGCCGAGTGGGAGGCAACCTATTGTTTAGTAAGTTTTTATTGTTATTGCAGGGTATGAATATCCTAAACAATTAACTATCAAATTAACTCTAATCTTAACACACAAATAATACTCTTGCCAAGAGATATCATGTGTAGTACTTCGGGAACGAATACACAGAGAGCAATGGCACATAACATATTTCTTATTTCAAAAGACTAAGCTAGGTAGATATATATATTAGTAGCGAATAATCAATTAAGAAAATATTCCTTATCAAGAGCTGTAGATGCAATATGGAAATATGATAATAATGTAATATGGAAATATGCAATTAAACTAACTAGATGTGAATATAAGCACGCTAGCCCTAGGGTTTCAAGAGTAATGGATACTAAGGAATAGGAAGCACAAAAATTTAATTATTCTATAACTCAAATATTAACTATTCTGACCCTTTTAACTCCAACTCTCGTATGCGCGCAAAAGGAAAAACCATTGATCGACGGCTAAGGCCTAATGTCTACAGATGGTGAAATGAGAAGAAAGTGTGAACAAGATTTGATAAGTTCACCAAGCTAATTAGACCAGCTCTCTCATGCGCGTAAAAACCTCGTTCGATGGAGTCTATTTGGGCACATAACCTACTCTCGTGGTCGTCCATGTCCTACTTTCGAGATCCTAGTTAGCTACTCTAGAATACAAGCATTAAAAACAACTCAATTGATGGATAATAACTTAACCTAGCAATTCTACTTTTGGGATAATCCATGATTGATATCATTCAACCCAAAATCTAGTTGATAACTAGTCAGACATAATCAAAGCAAGAACAATAGTCTGAATATAATGCATAGATAAAAGACTTGGGTTCCAATACAAATCTCCCTAAGGAGTTGTGAATCTTCTCCCCTAAAAACTCTAAATATATATTAGAAGACTAAACTCTCTAGAACTCCCTTTTTGTGTAGTACATAAACAATAAATGTAAAACCCTAAAATATAGGTCAAAACTCGTTCAGAGCATCTTCGTCATTTGTCTCTAACTTCGGCTTGAAATCGGCTATTTGTGATTTGGCTGTCGTTCAATGGCAAGTGTGCAGCATCAATCGATCTTGGTCTTGTAACATCGGTCGACGCCAAGGTGGTGTTGTGGATCGATGACAGTCTTGTACTTCGACTCTCTAACTAATCAGCTACGGATTCTTCTCCTCTAAATGTTCCAAAAGCTTCAAGTATCTCAATATATCTCCAAAACATACCAGTGTATAGCAAGTCCAAAGGCAAGCTGATAATGTCAGGATTAGTGTTGGAAATCAGCTTCGGTTCCTTTAAGCTGTCTAAGCAAGTGTGATATAGTGGCAGGATGATCCACTTTGGTATCTCTAGTAATCTCTGCAAACAACTTTCTAAGAATGGTGTTTATAGCATGGTTAGTCAATAATAAATCTTGATCATAGTCCCCTTCTTAACTCAATATTTTTTTCTATAAACTTATATAATTATATAACTAAATGCAAAAATAAAAATAAATAGCATTAGTGAACCTCCCCCAGACATAAGTTACATTATCCCTAGTGTAATCCGTCCCAGATTTGTCTAAGAAAAATTCAAATCATAAGTAAATTGTTTAAGTAGAAAACTCGATATCCCTCTTTATAAGAGAGTGTCGATCGATGGTAGGCGGGTGTGGGCGATCGATGGTTGAGATCCATTGTCTACTGATGGTGCCTTTATGGTGTCGAATGATGGTGGACGCAAACACTCTGTGAAAACAAAGTAAAACTCAAAATAAATAGTAGTATGCGTAAAAACTAAATAAAAACTTACTAAACAGTTGGTTGCCTCCCACTGAGCGCTTGGTTATATTCTTAAGCTTGAAGTTTTGAACCTTCTGACTATAATAGAGGTAGATCAACACTTGGAAAACAAGTTTCTACATCTTCTTTGCTCTACTGAAACCTTGTACCAACGAAGCTTCTCATTTCCTCATCTCCTCCGGATGTCTCATTCTTTTGAATTTCCTTAGCAACCTCCACTAAATGCATTCTCCTTTGTAGATTCTCAATACTGCGCTGTAGCATTCTAAGTTTGGCAACATAGTCTCTGATATATCCTCCAATTGCCGAGAAATATCTTCCTTCATCAGGTTCTGAGAGAAAAGCAATCTCATCTAACATGTCTTCAAATGGTTTTTCTGTTGCAGACTTTTGTCTGTCTAACTCGGTATCAATCGATTGCTTGATGATGTTGTCGATCGATGTCAATCTTCTGCTCAATCGCATGCTGTCTTCGAACAGTATCCAAATCTTGCTTCATCTCATCTATGCGTGTAGTCAAACTGTTGAGGCACTTGTCTATAGGACAATAGACATCATTAAGCTTCGTGTAGAAATCATCAATTGACATCTCTTCGGCTTTGTAGATCTCGTGCACAATCTCATCAATCTCTTCTCTCATGTATGTCATTTGTTTCTGCATAGACATAGCGATCATTGCTGCATGTTCTGGTAAACATATGTAGCTCTTCTCAAACATAGTAGCTCTCTCTAGAACTGCTCTGATGTATGCTTCTTGCACATTTACGATTGTTCCGTATATAGCTCGTGCATTACTATTCTCATCTCTGTAGATGTCATACTCATCTTTCTTTTCCCAATGGAAAATTCTTCTGCCATCAGCATCATAAGCTCTTTCCATGCTCTATACAACCGTCGATCAATAGTGGGTTTATCCAGTCGATCGATCGTAGACTTCATGAACCATAGGGATTAAAAGTACAAAACTGGTGTACCCCTTGAAAGGTGGTGCCGATCAATGCATGCTGGTTGTCGTCAAACGGTCTAGGGTTTTTGGAAGTGTATATATCATTATGCATCGGCTCGTTCTTCTGCTCTTCATTGTCGATCGATGCTGGTACTTGTGCGTCGATCGATGGCTGCTGCTGTTGTCAAAATAAATTTCTGGTCCATTAGCCATAACAAGAACATCTGCTACATCCTCCTTAGGTATATTTAGAATTCCCCCATAAAAAGCCTGTGCACGTCCTTCTGTGTCTCTGAAAATTCCAAACTCATCTGATCTAAGATAACCAATATTTGTATCTTCTACTTTTAGTTCTTGTTCTTGTTTGCGTCTGATATCGTTTGAAGGCAATGAGATGTCGTCAATTGATGCTTGATTATCCACTTTTGCGTTTACTACCCATCCAGCTTCTTCCAGTGCTGGGCCGTGCGGCTCGATCATCTCTTCCTCTCCCTAATCTGCATCATATCCTTCGTAAGCTTCACCATATCTTCAGAATGCCTGATGTGTGTCGATCGATGGTGTATGGTGACCGACAATTGATGCTCAATATTCAAACTGTTGGCTGAAAAGGTTCCCAGCACCATTATCCATCGCCAGTATCTCTGCCACATCTTCCCTCGTGACATGTAGAATTCTGCCATCCATAGCTCTTGGGTGACCATCTGGATATCTAATAATACTGAACTCATCTGGTTGTAGATAACCATATTCCTTCTCACGTTCTGCAGCTGGATCTAGTTCGGATTATGAGTTAATACCAGTATCGATCGATGGTAATAGGTTACCCTCGATCGATGTCGGTTTCCCGAGTTGATAGGAAACATGAAAAACACCAGCCTCTTCCATAGCAATACCTCGGTTTTCAATTATCTCTTATTCTTTGTAATATTCGCCGTACTCAAGGTAGGCCGGGTTTATAATCGAGATCTGCTTGGTAGGTGTTGATCGGTTTTGAAGGTTGAGTGTCGATCGATAACAAGGAGTGGGTGTTGACCGATTGTTGAACTGCAAGCTCGTCGATCGATTGTTTAGTATGGGTATTGATTGATGCTCCATCTTAAGACTCCTCATTGAACTCATAATCGCAGAAGCACGTGGACACAAGCTCTGCATCATTACAAAATTCAATCCGAGTAACTTTGTTCTTATTCTTAAAAGGCTGGGTATCGATCGATGGCTTGATGATGTCGTCGATCGATGTCACTATGTTAGCTCCAATCGCTTGCTGTCTTCGAACAGTATCCAGATCTTGCTTCATCTCATCAATGCGTGTAGTCAAACCATTGAGGCACTTGTCTATAGGATACTAGACATCATCAAGCCTCATGTATAAATCATCAAGTGACATCTCTTGAGCTTTGTAGATCTAATGCACAATCTTATCAAACTCTACTTTGCTGTATATCTTTTGTTTCTGCATAAACATAGCGATATTTGCTGCATGTTCTGGTAAACATATGTAGCTCTGCTCAAGCATAGTAACTCTCTCTAAAACATCTATAATGTCTACTTCTTGCCCATTCACGACTCTACTGTCTATAGTTCGTGCATTACCATTCTTGTCTCTGTGCATGCCATACTCATCTTTCTTTTCCCAATGGAAAATTATTTTGCCATCAGCATCATAAGCTCTCTTTCCATGCTCTATACGACCGTCGATCAATAGTGGGTTTATCCAATTGATTGATCGTGGACTTCCTCAACCATAGAGATTAGAAGTACAAAACTGGTGTACCCCTAGAAAGGTGGTCTCGCTCGATGCATGATGGCTGTCGTCGAATGGTCTAGGGTGTTTGGAAGTGTATAGATCATTATGGATCGGCTCGTTCTTCTGCTCCTCACTGTCAATCGATGCTGGTACCTATGTGTCGATCGATGGCTTCTGCTGTTGTCCAAATAAATTTCCTTATCCATTAGCCATAACAAGAACATCTGCTACATCCCCCTTAGGTATATTTAGAATTCTCCCATAATGAGCCCGTGCATGTCCTTTTGTATCTCTTGAAAATTCAAAACTCATATGGTCTAAGATAACCAACATCTGTATCTTCTGCTCTTAGTTATGTTTTTGGTTTGCGTCTGATATCGTTCGAAGACAATGAGATGTTGTCGATTGATGCTCGATTATCTAACTGTTGGCTGAAAAGGTCTCCAGCTCAATTAGCCATTGCAAGTTTATCTGCCACATCTTCCCTTGTGACATACATAATTCTGACATCCATAGCTCTTGCGTGACCATCTGGATCTCTCATAATACCGAACTCATCTGGTTGTAGATAACCATAATCCTTCTCACGTTCGGCAGGTGAATCTAGCTCAGACTCCGAGTTAATACCAGTATCGATCGATGGTGATTGGTTACCATCGATCGATGTTATTTTCCCGAGTTGATGGGAAACATGAAAAACACAAGCCTTTTCCATAGCAATACCTTGGTATTCGATTATCTCTTCTTCTCTGTAATATTCATCGTAATCGAGGTACGCTGGTTTGTAATCGAGATCTGCATGGTAGGTGTTGATCGGTTTTGAGGGTGAGTGTCGATCAATAACAAGGGATGGTTGTCGACCGATTGTTGAACTGCAAACTCGTCGATCGATCTTCTGGGCTGGGTATCGATCGACGCTCAATCTTCTGACTCCTCATTGAACTCATAATCGCAGAAGCATGTAGCCACAAGCTCTGCATCATTACACAATTCAATTAGAGTAGATCTTTTAGTATTCTTAACAAGTTCATAAGAATATTTTGATCAATTAGAGATAGATACAACATGTTTAACTTCATATCGAAGATAGCTCCGACAGTGGCCATGAACGTTCCACAAGGTTGTAGTGAAGATTTCCAATCTATCTTCATGTCCATCACATGGAAGTCTACTAGGACTAGGGTATTGCTAATCTGTACTGGAACATCTTTTTCCATCCCTCCTGAGTTCACTCTTGAGCTGGCTACAAATGTAAAAGAATCATTGGAGGGTTCCACTTTCAGGTCAGGTCCTCTGCCATTGACCTTGGCATAATGCTTACTGATAATCCAGTATAACAGAGGGCATTCAGATATTTGTTGCCCTTGATGAACAATGGAACCACAAAGTTTCCAGGATCACTTTTCTTCCTCAGACAAGTCCTCTGCTTCAACTTCTCTCTTAGATGATTGAACATGATCTCTATATCATAATCTGTGTCCCTTGTTTCTCTGAAAAACATCCACAATCTCTCAGTATAATAAGCTTCATCAAAAGAAATATCTTGAGGAATTTATAAAACTCTTTTAGCAAAGCTATCCATCTCTTTTTCATTGGCTTCTCCCCATTGATGTTTGGGTATCTTTTCCTTTCTCTTGGAGTATCCCTCATCTTCTCAATCAAGATCCATAGCTTCAGATGTGTATGTATTATGGTCTGAAACTGTCACGGTGGGACACACAATCAAACTCGCATTGATGTTCGACAGTCAAACTGGTTTTCTCATCTGTCGATCGATGCTCAGGTCGCACTGTCGATCGATACCTCTATCACTCTGTCATTCAGTGCTCTGAATTCTGTGTCGATCGAAAATATTCAATTCACACCAAGCCACTGATACTGCAGGATTCACTGTTGATCGATTGTCATTTCTTGGTGTCGATCGACACTAATGAAAACTACTGAATGACATAGAACTTTCTACACGAAAATCTCTTTCTTGGAGCTTCTCTCTCTTAACTTCCTGCCAAAATCATCATCAATCAATGCATTGACGTGTAGCTTCTGTCCAGCCTCCATTTTCTCCTTAATCAGGCTCTCATGCCTCCTAATGGTTTCACTTGTTTGAATCACTTGATTCTTCACATGGGTGTTGAGGTTTTCGAACTTGGTATTGAGGTTGAGGTACAAACCATCTATTTTTCCATTGAAATCAACAGTCATCTTCTGCTGTCCCTCTAAAACTCTATCAACCATTGCTTCAATCTTGATTTTCTGAGCTTTTGGAGGAGGATTCTGGTAGTAAGAAGATCCATAGGTCATGTTGTTGTTGAAGGGCTTTCGTTGTGAACCCTAATGAAAGTTACTCCTTTGACCACACTCATAGGAGTTCCTGTTGAAACCTGGATTTCCTTGTCTCTAGAAACCATTCCCATCAATGTAGTTCACATCCCCTTCTTCAATCTCCCCATCTCTAGACTCTATTGCTTCTACTTCTGCAAAAGTAACCTGCTTCTTGAGAAATTTCTGAACTATCCAGTTTCGCCTTGACCTCTTCAATCTGCTCCTTGATCATAGATGGAGTTGATTTCCTCCTTTCAAAATATGTGTTCTTGGTACTGCTGCTGGATGTCAGATTTTCAGTCAATCTCGTAGCTTCTTCAGGACTCCTAGTGCTGAAGTTTCCCTCACTAGCTGTGTCCAAAGCCATTTGATACTGTAATCCAATACCTATGAAGAAAGTCCTAAGAAGCTGCACTTCGTTGAACCCGTGATGTGGACAATCTCTCTGGTGTGTCTTGAATCTGAACCAAGAGTTTCTGGAAGACTCTGAAGGTTCTTGTGAAAAAGTAGCAATCTTGCTCCTCACATCTTCTGCTCTCGGGTCATCAAAGAAGTTACACAGGAAAGCGTTCTTGAATGTCAGTCCATGACGTCAGAGATTACAGAAGATATAGTCTTCAGGGACTCCATTGGCTTTAATAGCAGTCACTAGATCCTTAAATCGCCCCAGATGATCCATAAGGTGCTCATGTCGCAACCCATGGTATGGCGTCTACGCTAAAAGTCTGAAGAAAGCGGGCTTGATCTAAAAATCGTTTCTCTGAAAAGATGGAGGACGAATGACGGATCTGTTGGCGTAGAACTGGTTTGGACGGTTGTTGTCAGCCAGTGTTCTCTGAGCAGCTTGGGCATTAGCTTCAGCTTGAGCTACTGCAGCGTCTGCTTCCACTTCTGCTTCTGTATCAGGGACTACAGTCCCCTGATCATCTATCTTTTGGCCTACTGCATTACGCAGATGACCGTTGAGGTCATGCATGTCTCCATTCTCATCATGAACCAATACTAAAGTCGCAACCATATGAACTCGTCTGCTATTGTCAATCAAGGCTGTGTGATAAATGTCAATAGATGCTCAAGTTTTGATGTTGGTCGATGGTGTCCGTAAAGAAGTTTCGGTCGACATTGGGTAGGTGCTGTCAATCTATGCTTGTCGTCTTTCTTTGCGGATCATACGTTCAAGTTTCTCTGGGACTGAGAATAGTAGTTCTTGTCCTTTACTGCTCCTGGTACTCTTTTGCATGTACCTGAAATAAAAAGAAAAAAAATAGTAATTTGAAAGTAAAAACAAACCTAGACTAAATCCTAGAAATTAAATCTAGTGGCGATCAACGTTCCCCGGAAACGGCGCAAAATTTGACATGTGTGTGTGTTTATTGTTCTAGCAGGGTATGAATATCCTGAACAATTAACTATCAAATGAACGATAATCTTAACACACAAATAATATTCTTGCCAAGAGAGATCAGGTGTAGTACTTAGGGATCTAATTCACAAAGAGCAATGTCACACAATAAATTTCTTATTTCTAAAGACAAATATTCTTTATCAAGAATATATATACTGGTAGCAAATAATCAGTTAAGGAAATATTCTTTATCAAGAGGTATAGATGCAATATGGAAATATGATAATAATGTAATATGGAAATATTCAATTAAACAAAATAAATGCAAATATAAGCATGCTAGACCTAGGGTTTAAAACTTAATGGATTATAGGGAATACAAAGCACGAAAATGTAAATATTCTAAAACTCAAATATTAACTATTCTGACCCTTTTAACTCCAACTCTCTTATTATGCAAGCAAAAGGAAACACCATCGACCGACGACTAATGTATGATGTCGATTGATAGTGAAATCAGAAGGAAGTGTGAATGAGATTTGATAAGTTCACCAAGCTAATTAGACCAGCTCTTGCATGCGCCTAACTCTCGTATTCGTCCATGCCCTACTTTCGATATCCTAGTTAGCTACTCTACAATGCAAGCATTAAGCACAACTCAATTGTTGGATATTATCTTAACCTAGCAATCCTACTTTTGGGCTAATCAATGATTGCTATCATTCAACCCTAAATCTAGTTGATAACTACTAGGACATATCCAAAGCAAGAACAATAGTCTCAATATAAAATACTAGGGTTCCAATACAAATCTCCCTAAGGAGTTTTGAATCTTTGATAGGGCCTGATATTTACAACTATTGTGCCATGATATCAGCCCTATTTAGAGTCTATTATATATTCTTGGAGTATCTTTTACAGTATTTTCAGGTTCAGGTAAGTTCTGGAGAACTTCAGTGATTCTGGAGCTTTTAGAGATGCAGAACTGCGCAGATGCATTAGATGTTTAGCAATGAATGGAGACCTTCCCACGGTGCGATTGACGGTTTGAGGTCAATCTGACGGTTAGATCTAAAGTTATGCCCAATTTACTGAAGAGTGGTCTGTCTTCCTCGCGAGAAGAAGCTTTCGAGGGGATGATTGAGTGTCGATCGACAGCACAACCTTACCATCGATCAACAGTGATCCTAGAAGACAGACCCGACTTGTTTTATGGCCGAATTTATCCCAGATGTCATGGCAAGTTACCAGTATACCCCTGCACGAGTTTAGACCTAATTTATATAGTTTTCTAAGCCATTGTTGACGGCGGAGCTTTATTTTCTTTATAATTATCCTTCACGGGATTGATTGAAACTCTTTTGGTTTAATATTGATTTCTATATCTATTACTTATTCAGACTATGATTTGTGTTATTCCTTCCATGTCTGAATAATCATCTTGTTAGGTTTAGGGATTGCTAGGTTATCTATAGATCTCTACACTAAGGTGGCTTGTAATACGAGGATCTACAGTAGTGGAATAACAAGAGAGTGTGACTGATTGCTTGAACCTAGAATCATAGGACAATTGAGAGGCACAAGAGTGCAATCAATTCATGGAACCCGAGCCCTGTGTGGGTTAAATCTAGGCGCATACGAGAGTTGGTCTAGGATCTAGTTGAACATTATCGATATGTGTGTTAATACTTGTCTGTGGTAGTATCGATCGATACCCAAGCATTGGTAATGATCGACGATTGATCCTGGTTTGCATGCGAGAGCTGGAACATAGAACTTAGGCATCTGATTAGTAATTGCATGCGAGAGCTGGATTATTTGCTTATTAAATTCGAGTTCTAGAATTTGATCTATAAAACCTTTACCATCCTTAATTTTTGTTTTGAATCTATTGATTTATAAATCCCAAGACCTAGCTATTACATCTTATTGTTATCAAACCAATCACCTGCTTACTTGTCTACTATTACTTCTTTAATAAATTGTTTGCCTAGCTTGATCTAAATATCTATAGTCTATTGTGTGCCCACACTCCCTGTGGATTCAATCGCTAAGTACTACAACTGAACCTCTTATTTGAGAGAGTAAAAAGTAGCTTATGGGGTTAATTTGAGAGTGCATAATAAAAGCTACATCAATTTTCTCCCCTAAAAACCCTAAATCTATAATAGAAAACTAAACTCTCCAGAAGTCCTCTCTTGTGTAATACATAAAGCATAAATTTAAAACACTAAAATCTAGGTCAAAACTCGTACAAGGCATTTTCATCATTTGTCTCTAAGTTGGGCTTGAAATCGGCTGTCTGTGATTTGGCTGTCGATCGATGGCAAGTGTGCAACATCGATCGATCTTGGTCTTGTAACATCGGTCGACGCCAAGGTAGTGTCGTCGATCGACGTCTCTAAATGATCAGCTACGGATTCTTCTCCCCTAAATGCTCCAAATTCTCCAAGCATCTCTATATATCTCTAAAATGTATGTTGAGCTGCAAAGACTCTAACACATAGTCTAGACACACATAATAGACCTAAATAGAGCCTATACCATGGCCTAAAACTGGTAATAAATAGGCTATAACAAGCGGCCTGAAGGACGTGTTATTTGTTTGGGCGTATGAAATTTTCACTTGCTTTGGAGAGCATTTTGGGAGAGTGGTCGAAGATCAAGAAGTTTCGTTTTTCCGATGGCGCGGAAAGAGTAAACGTTCAAGATTTTATACCGTCATCTATGAGGAGACCAGAGATTATGGCGAGGTAAGGTTTCATGCTGAGTTATTATTTATTTGGTGGCTGAGTTATGAGTATTTGATGGTTGAGTTATTATTTAGTATATGGCTGAGTTATTCTTTTTTATGGCTGAGTTATTAAGTATTTGGTGGCTGAGTTATGAGTTATTTGATGGCTGTATTATGAGTTATTTGTTGGCTGAGTTATGAGTTACTATTGCAGGTGTGTGTGCGAAAAATGGTTATGAAGAGCTCTATACAAGAGATGTTTCCTCAGTGGTCTGGTGAAGCAGATGACCCACAACTCGTTAACTTGATAACAGGCATACATGCAGATAGGTTTGTTAAAGGTTTTTGGGAATTGTAGAGGAATGAGAAGAAATAAAATGAGGCTGGAGCTTTGTTAGAGACATAGCCACCCACTAAGAAGCAGAAGAAAGTTATGAAACAAAAGAAAGTGAACACGAGTGAGGGTGAAGATGTTACAAAGGGAAAGGGTTCTAGTGAGGAGGAAGGTAGGGAAGATATGGGGAAAAATGCGGCATGAGGAGCATAATGACAATGGAGAATATTTTCAGAAAATTAGAGAACTATGATGGTAGATTTGAAACGTCTAACTCGCGGTTAACCGCCTTCGATTCCAACTTTGATGAGTTATCCCAAAACATGGCAAATATGGATTATTTGAACATTTCTAATATAGTCAAAATTGCAGTGGATGAGCGTCTGAAAGTTAAGGGGGTAGGGGAAATTGCCAAAAACTATGATTACCTCTCAAAAGTCCCCTAACTATATTTACCGTTGCCATCACCGCAGCCGAATTTACCGCAAAAGTCTGTCAATAGTCCAACATTAGATTAGACCCCTGGTATAGGTTTGGGGAAAAAAAAAAGACTTTGGCAGATGAGCTTGCTAAGGCCACAGCGGTGGAAAAATAATTTGGTTGAGGAGTTTGGTAGTGGTGGTGCAACAGCTGCTAAGGATATTGATCTTGATTTCGTTACTATTTCTCCTACTAAGGACCCAGTCTATGGACGCGGTTGCAGGGTAAACCCAAAATAGAAAGAAGATGAGGTAAAAAAGAAGGATGTGTCTTAGTTACAAAAGAAGTATGTGGCTGAGTTACAAAAGAAGGAGACCGCTGCTAAGAAGAAGGAGGAAGCTTAGTTAAAGAAGAAGGTGGCGGCTGAGTTCAAGAAAAAAAAAAGGCTTAGTTAGAGAAGTAACAAAGCCACTATTAATAAGGAGGCTGATTTAAAGAAGGGAAAGGCGGATTAGTTAAAGAAGGAGGCCCCTGCTCGAAAAAGGACAACGCGTGCCGGTGTACTAAGAATATCTCTTATGCAGAAGAAGCAGATTTAAGATGACAATGACCTTACGGATGTAACCAACGAATACGAATTGTTACCAGTGTCTGATGTGGAGGAAGAGCAAATGATTATATTTTCAAGAATAAAGCATTATCGGGTGAGAGATGTTCAATTATATCAAAATATGTGTGCAGTGATTCCAGCATGTGCTCCTTCAGCACGAGTTTTTCCTCACATTGGAGACAATGAAACGACATGCATGAGGAAGAATTTTAATCCTTCAGAATAAATATATGATCCTCTAGCACCTGTTGATCCGGCTAAATTGGATAAAGTTATGGAACACGTTAGGAACCATCTATTTAATAAAACAGAATCTACAATAACAACTGACGATGAGAGTGACTTATACAGCATCCTCATCACTGAAAGACAGCAGTGGGCACACAAAGAATATGTATAGCTGTTTTACAATGTAAGTCTACATTACGGTTGAGTTAAGTAGTTTAATGCTAAGTTATATATTCTATGTGGCTGAGTTATATATTATACGGGCTGACTTTTCACGGCTGAGTAAATATTATTTGATGACTGATTTATTCTTCTTTGTATAGCATGTTGCTGTATATATTAGATTACTCATTGGAAGGTCCATGCGAGATCCAAGCCCATTCTGGTCCAATCGCATTGCCTTTATTGACTCTTGGTTCCTTTGTGTATGGGTTCACGATTACAAACAGTTCAAGATAAAACTGCAACTGAATTTCAAAGCCACTGGTTATAAAGATTTAACAAACGGTAAGATTCCCGCAGACGCTCAAACAAACTTGAAGTGGTTTGAAGATGTAATCACTTGTATGGAGTGCTTCAAGTTAAAGGCGACCAGTGGGTGAAATTTCACGTGGATCGTCTGAAGGAGAATATTGATTGCTACAATCAAGTCATGGACAGGTAACACACGGAAGTGAGCTGAAAATACTATATGCATTTAGGCCGATTACGCGAATGATCCATGCATTTTTAAATGATGTTATTCCTGCCGATCTTCGAAAACATAGCTAGAAGCAGTTTGCGTTCCGAAGGAGGAGAGGCAAATACATTCCACAAAACGTCCAAGTCTTCGATTGTGGGATATATTCATTTAAGTTTGCCTAATGTCTACCGCTTGGTGTAACTTTTGATGGGATAAACAATAACAATATTCAAGGTTTACGGGTGAAGATGGCAGCAGAGATCCTCGAGGAAGGAAGAAATTGTGTGCCAAACATTATGTTGAACAGTTGAACCTTTTAATTTGTATTTGACTAAACTTATGGTATGTGTATATAACTCCGCCATATTGTTTATATATATATCATCCGTGTCGTAGATTTGGAAATCAGCCGTGCTCAAACATACCCTAAAATCATAAAAATGTTTATATAACTCAGCCGTGTGGGTTCGATAACTCAGCCGTATCACTCTATATAACTCAGCCATACCTCAAACATATCCTAAAATCGAGAATGTAATGGAAGTACTTTAAGAAATTATATTGAAGCCCCTCTTATAAATTTGAAGTGAATATATAATCATCTGAATATGTCTACTTCATTGAATTTACAAGTTATGAATCGATCATGATCTTGAGGTATCAGTTGTCTTACAATTACTTAGAAGCCTTAAATGTAGATATAAGGTGTGTGCCTAATTCATACAAAGTAACCATATAAAATGTACTTTCAACTGAATTTGTGTACTTTATTATATTTCCTAGTTATACCTACACCATCAATCCCAAACCGTAAATAATTAACCATAAACCCTAAATAATAAGTCAGTCGTCAACTAATAAAACAAAGCCGTAAAGTGGAACCTTGATGTTTCGTATTCTGGGTGGGAACAAAATCTTGCGAAATCTGATTAATTTTATCTAGCGACGTTCTTCAACATTATTATAAAACATACAATACATCTTCATCATTCCATTGTGCCCCTAATCACGCTCATCGGTTCAAACTTACGGAAGAAAAACCTCACCTCTTTGATCCAAAAACTGCGGTTACACATGTTGTCACCCTTATTGTTCTCAATGTACCACAAGCAGAGACATTCTCTGTCCAAAACAGGAACACATAGGCAACTGTAGAACGATGGCACAACGTTTGAAATGAACTCGGCCCTCTTTGCGCGAAAATCGTCACCATGCCATAAACCCCATCCCCATTTCAATTGATTCCCTTGCAAAATGAGTGAAATACTCCTCATCATGCCAAAATATTTTTTTGAGTCATTGCGTATGTATACACGGCACGCTCATGCATCTGATGCAATTTTATGAGAGCAAGTCCTTCTTCTTGAAGGTTAAATGTGAGGAAAACCTGTACACCCTTGATATAAAGTGTGTTTGGGTTTCCCTCAGCGTAGAAAGTTGCCAACAATGAAGGAGGCATATTGGCTCCCCGGCGAAGGATAACACATCGAAAAAACGGTATACCCTATGCTGCTCTGTTAACGCCTTCATCTACCTGCACGATGCTCTCATACTATAGAGATCTGTGAAGGAATTATCGGCCATAGGTTCAACCACGAACGCTTGAATTTCTTCATGTATTTCAAGAATCGGGAAGCATTTCATTTTCTCTCAAATTTGTGAGTTGCAAGACTATCGTGGGTATAGAGAGGGTCAAACTGATTTCGAGATAACCAGTTATTGTGTATAAATAGAGAGTTTAGAAGGTGTCTTGTTTGAGAACTAAGCCGTAAGTCGAATGTACCAACTATGTTAGGAGTATCGATCGATGGAGGTAGGTGAGCGTCGACTTATGGTAAGCCATCACCATCGAGTGATGCTGTATAGTTGGTATCGATTGATTGTGGGTTCAAACTTTCTACTGTGCCGTTCTTGCTAATGTGCCATCGATCGAAGACAAGACCTAGCCGTCGATCGATGGTATGCTAACAGACTGAAATCGTGTGTCTACTCTCCGTTCTAATCATCTCTCTTTGGGTTAGCTCTGTTCGACACTCAAACACTCGTTAAAAATGTCCAAACAGAATTAAATAGATAGTCTAAATCCAAATGCAACAAGAAAAATAAAATAAATACTAATATATGTATCATGCTGCTGGTGATGTGGTGCTGCTCCTGGTGGCGATCTGGCTCTGGTCCTGGGACAGTTGGGACACTGGCACCGCGACATCGTCTCCACTCTGGCCCATATCGCTCTAAGTGCATCCACTAGGACCCGCTGGAAGACACCATGGTCGTGGATGGGCATATTCGGGATCTGAGGGAAAGCTTGGAGAGATGGAGGTGGATGTGCTGGTGCGTCCGCGGCGGCTGCTGCAACCGGGTGGGCTGGTCTGAGACCTCCTCTGCGCCGGACCCGGAGAGGTGCCGTGTGGAGATGTTGATCTTCTGGTCAGAAGGCCAGGCACTAGGGATCATCAACGAAGTCAGTCACCTCGTGCGCTGGGACATCTATCATCTGAGGCCCCTCATCATCCACAAAAGACCAATAGCGTCCCTCCTTCAGCCACTGGGTCCTCGTCAAGTGACCTTCATCCATAAACCGCAGCTCTCTCTCCACCGAGGCTCCCTCGAAGCTAATGCCAAGAAAGCTAAAGATATGTGTCAAGAGGCTCCCGATCGTCTCCCTCTTCGAGCCAAAACCCTTGAAGGGTTTGTCCTTTAAGGTTTCCAGGTGCTCAGAAACTATGGCCACCAAGTTCACCTGCTGATCGCTCACAGGTGGGGGAAAGACCTCGTCATCGAGCCCAACTAATTCCCTGACAGAACATTACAGCAATGTCAGCTCCTGATCCCTAACCCTGTTGGGTTCCATCTTGCACAACTGAGTGTTGGCAAGGACCTTCAGGAAATACCGCAGAGTGGGGTGAAGGATGTCCGTCTGAGTGGCTGAGCCGGAGTCACAATCGCATGTCCCGATGAGGCCCGAGAAGGTAGGCAGACCAGGGAAAGAAGCAACTGAACAGGCGCTGGTACCGATGTCGAAACCATAAATCTCACACAGCTGCGAGATTGGGATACAAAGGATATGGCTTAGTAGCTATGGTGCCCAGTTCAAGCTCCTGCACCATCTGTCTAAAATCCGCATAGAGCCCCAGTTTCTTCAGAGTTCGCTTATCAACGAACTTGGTGGGCTCGATGGTAAAGCTTTGCCAAGCGTTGTAGTAGAGGATGTCAAAATCATACCACTCCTCGCGCACGGGACGATGTGTGAATTCCCTCGATGCCACTACTTTTTGAGGATTGGGATAATCCTCGAATGTCACAAGCAAGTCATCCTCCTCTTTTGGCCATGGGTCTTAGCATGGACGAACCCGTGGTGGAGCACTGGTGCTACTGGTCTCGGATCGGGCAATAGTTTGCCTCTCGTTCATCTGCAATTTAAAATAAAACTGGGAATTAGAATTGATATCGAGACAAAAAGAATTACCAGCGATCGACGGCACCGCATGGGAAACGATCGACAACACCTCAAGGCCATTGATCGAAGACGACTTATGGGAATCGATTGATTGTGCATCGCGGATCAAGGATTACGAAATAAAAAATAATCAACTCAAATCATGAAAATCATGGGTAAAGATGATATATAGTCCCTAATCTAGTATTCCATTACCCTAAAATGTCCTAAATTCCGAGCTAATCCACAAAAGATTTGATTTTTCTTGAAACCCTAAAAAGTTCCCTAAACTAAGAGATTTAGAGAACATACCTTGATGACTGAGTGATTGAATGAACTAAAACCCGAGAAAGGGTAAAGACCGAGTGATCTAGACTCAAAAACGAGCAGAATCGGCGAAAATTTGGTAGAGAATTTGAGTGTGTACTCGTTTGTGTGTTTTGGCGGTTTTGGAGAAAGTGATTTATGAATCGGGGTCGTGTCGAGTTAACCTATGCGACGCACGACCATCGATCGACGGTCCTATAAAATCGACCAATTCCTACATCAAAAGGGGCCAGCGGTCCCGATCAGTACATAAACACGTTACCTGTGCGAAAACATACATCAACTAGTAAAAATTTCAATTTCCATACATGCACTTTCAAAATTTGGTTTTTAACATACATTGACCTAATTTCCTTTAGTCAAACGTTAAGTTGTCGTTAACATGTAACATGAAATCGACCAATTCCTACATCAACAATGACCCACAATCACAATCAATACATAAACACATCACATGTGCGAAAGCATATATCAACTAATACAAATTTAAATTCAATACATGAACTTCCGAAATTTGACTTTAATATACATTGATCTCATTTTCACTAGTCAAATATTACCAAATATAAAACGTCTGTCAAGTGTTGATTAAATAAGGTTTTTATTGTATTATATGGTAATTAAAATTTATTACGTAGTAATTGACTGAGAAAAAAAATCATTTAGGCCAAAAAATTTTGTTGACTCACTAGTTAGATTTGCTCTTTATTTATTTATTTTTTGAATATTTTGGCAAAAAAAACGTAGTACAAAGAAGACAACAAATAATAACACTGAACAGAGAAACGAGAATGTATAAGCTAGAAATTTTTCGTTTTTCTTTGTTTGATTTTGTATTGTGTTGTGTTGTCTTCTATGTGTTTTGTTTTTTTGCCGAAAAAGTCGAAAAAACAAAAAGTTAAAGAAAAACTAACTAATGAGTACATGAAACAAAATCATTTATTCCAAATGATTTATTTTTCTCAATCATTAACCACATAATATGGTTTAATTACCACATAATACAATAAATAACGTTACTTAATAAAAACGCGACAGACAATTTATAGTTTAGTGAAAATTAAGTCGATGTATGTTTACACTAGATTTCAAAAGTTCATGTATGGACATTAAATTTTGTATTAGTTGATGTATGTTTTTGCACAGGTGAAACGTTTATGTATTGATCGAGACAGTTGGTCCTTGTTAATCTATGAATTGGCCAATTTCATGTCACATGTTAAGACAATTTAACGTTTGATAAACGGAAATTAAGTCAATGTATATTAAAACGAAATTTTGAAAGTTCATGTATGAAAATTGAATTTCTTACTAGTTCATGTATGTTTTCGCACAGGTAACGTTCTTATGTACTGATTGGGACCGTTAGCCCCTGTTGACGAAGGAATTGGTCGATTTCCTGGGGCGTCGACCAATGGTCTGCTTGGTGACCCCATATTTACTTAAGAAAATTTGTAAATGCATAATTATATATATTATTATTAATTAGTTAATTATTGCTATATATTTTTTTAGTATTAGTGGGTTGCCTCCCACTCAGCTCTTGTTTAAAGTCGTTAACTTGACGAAAAATGGGTTTATCATTCGGGGTTAGGCACCTCGAGACGCATGGTCCGAGTATGCGGAATTTCAGCTCTATCCCAATAATGCTTCACTCTCTGCCCATTCACCATGAAATCCTCTCCTTTAGGATTAAATAGGACAATTAACCCGTAAGGCGTAACTTCTTTAATGGTGAAGTATCCGGACCAACGAAAACGTAGTTTTCCAGGAAATAGAGTTAACCGGGAGTTGTACAAGAGTACTTGATCGTTCGGTTTGAAATGCCGTGAAATAATTTTCTTGTCGTGATAGCCTTTTGTTCTCTCCTTCTACAATTTGAGTTTTCGTAGGCGGGATATCTGATTTTGTCGAGCTCGTTTAGTTGAATTAATCTCTTTTCTTCTGCGGGTTTAGCATCAATCTTTATCGTTTTATGGCCCATTCGGCTTTATGCGCTAGTTCTACAGGGAGATGGTAGTCTTTTCCATAGATTAGATGAAATGGGGAAGTTCCTAACAGTGTTTTAAACACTGTTCGTCATGGCCAAAGTGCATCATCTAACTTCAAAGACCAATCTATACGGGTTGATCCTACCGTATTTTCTAAGATTTGTTTGAACTGGCGGTTGGATACTTCTACTTGTCCACTGGCATGAGGCTGATAGGGTGTAGTTACTCGATGGTGAAATCCATGTTTCTTGCGTAGTTTTTCGAACACTTTATTAATGAAGTGGGTACCTCCATGCTTATTACGATTCGCGGAAATCCAAATCTGGGAAAGATAATACTCTTAAAGAGTTTAACGACTACAAGAGCATCATTTTTTGGGGTTTCTATGACTTCCACCCATTTAGATACATAGTCTAGAGCGACCAGTATGTATTTATTTCCATGCAAAGAAGGGAAAGGGGCTATGAAATCGATGCCCCAGCAATCAGACACTTCAACTTCAAGTATGAAATTTTGTTCCCTTTCTTTTCTCTTGCTGATTTTTCCTCTTCTTTGGCAGGGGTCGCATTTAGCTACGTAAGCTTGAGCATCGCCAAACATAGTTGGCCACCAAATGCCTACTTGTAGGATTTTTAACATTGTCTTAAAACTAGCGAAACGTCCATCGTAATCGGATCTATAACAATGATATATATTTCTGGATTTTCGCTTTCGGCAACACTTCATCTGTATATACCGTCAAAACAATGTTTGTAAAGATAACGTTCATCCTAGTGATATCTCCGTATTTCATTCAAAATTTTCTTTTTATGATATCCTTTGAAGAGTTCGGGTTCTACTTAGGCCGCAAGATATTTTACTATATCTGTGTACCAAGGTCTATAAGTGGTGTTTATTGTACACACCCTGACTCAAACCTCAACCTCCGGGAGAGTGCATTATTCGGGATCGAAGGGTTACAAGTGAAGTTGAAATTTATTGGAATGATTATTTCATCGTCCTTTGAAAGTTTATCGTCTATCGACGGTATATGGGAAGCATCGATTGATCCTCTATGGCCATATTCTTTAAATGGGATTAACATGGTGTCAATCGATTCCACTTCATGTGCCGAACTAACTCTACCAATGAAAGTCGATTATGCTAAGTAGACATTTTCCGTGGGTAAGAAATCATCTATACGGATGTCGTCATCTATCCTTATTCGTGATAAGTGATCTGCGACTCCGTTTTCTACTCCTTTCTTATCTTTGAGTTCTATGTCGAATTCTTGGAGAAGTATGATCCATCGTAGAAATCTCGGCTTAGTGTCCGTTTTATTCATTAAGTATTTTAATGCCGCGTGGTCTGTGTGAACTACTACTTTTGAACCGACTAGATAGGAAAAAAATTTCTATAAGGTGAATACCACAGCCAATAACTCTTTTTATGTTGTCGCGTAATTGCGTTGTGAAACGTCTAGAGTTCTCTGGCGTAGTATATAGCATGCAACTTTTTGTCTTTCTTTTGTCCAAGTACTGTGCGTACAGCGAAATCGCTGGCATCACACATAATTTCGAATGGTATATCCACTCTGGTGCTTGGACAACATGGGCGGATATGAGCGCTGATTTAATTTCTTTAAATTCGTCGAGACATTCAAGTGTAAATTCGAATTTAACCTCTTTGCACGGGAGTGCAGTAAGGGGTGTAACAATTTTGCTAAAATATTTTATGAATTGCCTATATAATCCAGCATGTCCTAGAAAATTTTTAACGTCTTTGACATTAGTGGGTGGTGGCAGTCCAGTGATTACTTAAATCTTTACCTTATCCACCTCAATTTCGGCTGCTGAGACCTTATGTCCCAAGACAATTCCACTATTAACTATAAAATGGTATTTTTCCCAGTTCAAACCAGATTTTTCTCTTCGCATCTAGCTAGGACCTTACATAGGTCATCGAGACAAGGTTTGAAGTTTGTACCGTATACCGAGAATTCATCCATGAAAACCTCCATGAAGTCCTCGATCATATCGGTGAATATCGACATCATGCATCTTTGTAAAGTTGCAGGGGCGTTACAGATTCCGAATGTCATCCTGCGATATGCGAATGTTCCATAGGGGCAAGTAAAGGTGGTCTTTTCTTGATCGTCCGGATGAATGGGAATCTGGAAGATTCTGGAATACCGGTTGAGAAAACATTAGTATTCGTGGCTTGCAAGCTGTCTAACATCTGATCGATAAAGGGTAAAGGGAAATGATCTTTTCGTGTGGCAGCATTTAGTTTCATGTACTCGATACACATTATATGTCCGGTGACAGTTCTAGTAGGGATCAATTTATCTTTGTCATTCTTGACCACAGTGATTCGTCCTTTCTTTGGGACAACATGAACCAGACTGACCCAGTTGCTGTCTGAGATCGGATAAATAATGCCTGCTTCTAGAAGTTTCATGATTTCCTTTTTAACTACTTCCTTCATGTTGGGGTTCAATCTCCTCTGATGCTCGATGGATGATTTGGATTTATCATCAAGGTGTATCTTATGCATGCATAAATCGGGAGAGATTCTTGGGATGTCATCTAACAAATATACGAGAGCCTTGCAGTGCTTCCGAAGTTTTTTCAGAAACAGTCCTTGATCTCCGCTACTCAAGTTTACATTTATGATGACATGATAGGATTTTTTCGTAAAGAAAAGCATATTTAAGGCCGGATGGAAGTGGTTTAAGCTCGATTTTAGGTGCTGCTCCAGTCGTCGTTCACAGTACGCTGTCGATCGACGGTGATAGTGGGGTGTCAACCGACGGTGGTTGATAGGTCGAGTTCGCCAAGGTCTACAATAAAAATTTCTTATGTGGCATCCATTAACCTTGGATATTCGCTAGTGCGATCTTCCACTGCAGATATGTCGCCTTCAGGAGATGTGATTGCGTTCTCTAGAGGTTCGTTTGAGCACATATCTATCAACGATTCTTCTGCTAGGTTGGAAAGGTAATCGATATGATAGGTTTGACCGTCTATCAAAGGTTGTTTTATTACCTTTTCCATGTCAAAAACCATCGGTATCTTCACGATGTTGAGGCATATACATCCTTCTCTGACAACAATGATCGCCCCGGCAGTGGCCAGGAAAGGTCTTCCTACGATAAACGGGTTTTGAGGTTCTCCCTCATACTTAAGTACTATAAAATCTGCAGGTATATCGCAGTTATGAATGCTTACGGGAACGTCCTCAAGTACGCCTTCCGGAATTCTAGTGGATCTATCAGGTAAAACGAGAGTGACCCTGGTAGGTTGAAACTGTGTAAGCCCGAAAGCAGCTGCAACGGAATAAGGCATCAGGTTGAAACTAAAGTCTAAATCGCAGAGGGATCTCTGAAATCTCTCATAATAGTACAGTACAAAAAAACTACCGGGATCAGATAGTTTGACTGGAGTTTTTCCTTGAACGATTTCGCTCACTTCTTCGGATAGCCTCATCATGCAGTGTTCTGATTCATGGAATCCTCGTGATGCTGCATCTTTCAGGTACTGCTTAATGGAAGACGAGATGTAAATGGCATCGCTTAGTGGCATCTCGATGTTTACTTTGTGAAACGCTTTCTTGCATATTGCTTTTTCCAGCTGCTGCTTCTTCTGCTTAGCGTTTTTTTTTTGAGGAAATGGGTGTTTCGATTGGTAGATCTTTGTCCTAACCGGTTCGGTTGGTTCTGGGTCAGAGCGTCGATTGATTCTCGGGTGAGAGCGTCGATTGATTATAGACTTGGAGTATCGATTGATGTCCGGTAAGGGGTATCGATCGATGTCTATTGCGTCTGTGTTTTTTCCTGTTGGATCAACAATTAATTCCTCAAGGTCATCATTTTGGTCTAGTACGTTGGTTTCTTGGAGGATATCGGGATCTTTCCCGTATATTTTGAGCGGAATGGGATGCGATTTTTCGTTTTCATTTGTTTCAATTTTCTCTAATTCATTGATGGTGATGCTTTTTTAACGCCAGGAGTGAATTTTCTACCGCTTCGTAAAGCTACAACATTGCAATGGCTCATGGGTTAGCGTCTGGTTTACAAGGTCAAAATCAGTCCTCTCTCCTGATGGACATAGCGTTACTCACCAATTGGTTGTCGATTCTCTTAATATGTTCGCTCAGAGTCTCAACTTTTTTTGTCATCTCTAAGTATATAAGATCTAATTTCTCATTGAGGTCGGCGGCTATTCTATGGTTTCGTGTGAAGATTTGATTCTTCTTGATTTTGAACTTCTTTCTTGTCTGTTCACAGTATTATCATAACTTCTTGCCAAATTTCCAGAACTTTCCCTAAATCGTTGATCATTCAGGTTCATCACATTAGAGAATTCAACTCATTTTTCGAAGTCAGAAGAAACGGCATCGTCCTCAGCATAATGTCAAGACAAGCCATGTCCGTCCAAAAGGGTCGCAACTACTGCCAGAGTTTTTCTAACTCGGATCGAGTGCTTCTCCTCCGCGAACGTTGGTGGTTCCTTCCATTCGGTGCCCTCTTTTCAAACGCTCTACCTAAAGATATGTTTTCTATCAGCCTTTAGCGCTTGTAGGGCTCTGAGTGCCGAAGTTTGCCTCACTGGCTGTATCAAGGATGGTTTGATAGTCTAGGTATAGTCCTCTATAGAAAGTGTTGATGAGTTGGGGTTATGAGAATCCATGGTGCGGGCACGAAATTTGGTAGCTCTTGAACCTCGTCCAAGAGTTTTTAAGAGATTCTCGGCTGCCTTGAACGAAAGTGGATATTTCTCTCCTTGCTTCCCGCTATCTCTCCTTGTCAAAGAAGTGATTGATGAAAGCGCTTCTAATATCTTCCCAACAAGTCAGGGATACTGGTGTTAGTTGGTTCAGCCACCTCCTGTCGTTACCCTCTAGGGAGAAAGGGAAAAGCTTGCAGCGATTGAAATCGTCATTAACCATGTCTTCTAGAATCTCGATGTGATCGTTCGGGTGTTCGGTAGGAAAACCACTGAACTTTTTTTTGCGCGCCATAATTAGGAAGTCGATATCAAGCTCAGAGCTTCCAGTATGGTTATCGGATAATCAAATCGCAGAAATATTGGAATAAGTTCTGCTGGGGTTTACGTATTCGAGCATTGCCATTTCATGATTTATCTCATTCTTTAGAGATCTAGCGATTTGATTGGGGATTGAAGCCCCCTGATAATTAATTAGTTAGCTTGATTTGATTGCTTTTATTGTTCATTGGTTCTATCAAGAGTACTTTCTTATTATCAGAATCAGTAAAGGCGTACTTACTTGCTTCCGGCTAATTGGTATCGATCGATGGCAATAGAAGCGTGTCGCCCGAAAGTACCAAATGCATATAAAAGACTAATAATATTTAATATATCATAGTTAAAATACATGGTATATTAAGATCTATATCTAACTTCAGTGTGATGAGCATCAATCCTTTGTACCGTCAACATTCTGGTGGCAGTAACACGACCATATTATAAATATAGAATAAAAATGTTATGGCTGACTTATGAACTGTTACACCTGGTTTGTGAACTTGTACGGCTGATATATAAACTGTTACGGCTGACTTACATGTAGTAGTTTCTCTACACCACGTGTAGGATGGTTGGCTGGGATTTAGCATCCTCTCTCCGGTCACCAAACCATCTGGTCATCATAACTCGTATTGATTCTAATAGTTTGATATTGTTAAGACTTCTAGCATTTAATAGTGCTATGTTCATTGATTATGATATGTTCGTAGTCATCAAATTGTACCTTTTCTTTGGGAAATGAATATGCGCCCACATTCGAATATCAGCTCTTTGGAGGTAGCCATGAAGTTCAGGATTAATCGCTTCAATCTGCTGAAAATTTGCAATAAGATCAGGAATATTAAAACATCTTGATGCTTTCTTCACGAGACGAACTACATCTTTTCGTTTGTATCATCCCAAAATGTTCTTATATAAATGGTAGGTGCAAATTCCCCGAGAAGCCAACAGATACACATTTGCAATTTCTTTCCCTATAGAGTTATGCACATCCGAGATTATTGCAAGACCCTCGTCGTCAAGAATTAAAACTTTAGTTGCGTAGCGAAGGCTATTTGAAAAATATGAAAGTTACCATCATGAGCTAGTGCTGTGAGAAGCGTCCCTTTGTATTTACCATTAAGAAATGTACCGTCGAAAATCACAACTTTATGCATGAAAGGAAACCCATTTATGCTCAGACAAAACTTAAAGAACACATACATGATTCTTCCAAACTCATCGATTCGAAGACGCATAATTGTACCTGGATTTTCCCTTCTTATCATGTACAAGTAAGAAGGCAAGTTTTCAAACCCAATGTTAGGAGTTCCCTCACCGATTTCCTTTGCAAATTTCAGCATCCTATGTGATTTCCAATAATCCATCTGTCCACATGAAAAACAATACAAATAAGCCAGTCGCATCGCAGAATTAAGTCAGACGCAAATAACTCACTCGTATCGTTTATATAACTAAGCCCTATCGTTATAAACTCACTCAGTCAAAACGTTACTATTAAGTCAGCCGCAGCGTTATGTTTCATATAACTCATCCGTATCTTACAAATAACTGAGCCCTATCTTTAGTATAAGTCAGCCCAATCCTTTAAATAACTCAGCGGTAAAGTTTAGTTAAATCTACACCAAACTACTTATTGATATATCTGACACTCGTAGGTCAAACTGACGTACCAATGGTGCCGAGAAAGTCTCTATATAACTCTCCTAAAATATATGTTGTTGCTTGTCGAGATCGATTAGAACTCTCAGTTACAAAACATGCATGATCTGAATCGTAAATACGAATATAAAATGCCGGGAAATCCCCTTGTGTAGAGGCACAAACTCTCCAGATATATCCATCAACCCAACACTTAACAATGACTAATTCCGAAGTGGGTACGTCTATATCAAAATCAGATTGATCCCTCACTGTAAGAAGTGTCAGTCGTCTCTCTAAATCAGTTTTACTCTCGCATCGTTGCCCTACCGCAAGGTTTAGCAAAGACATCTCCAACCTTAGAACCTCCAGATTCCTTTTTAATCAGCTCAAATCAAGAAGTTCTGAGATCTCTTCTTAGAATGTAAATCTTCATTTTTGTATTGGAGACTCAACGTACGTGCTGAATTTATCATCTTCAGATGACGCACCATCCGAGTCGTCAAACATATCAAACCAGCTTTCAAATTCATCAAATTATTCGTCTTCTTCGCCTACTTTATCTTCTCCGCCTACTTTGTGTTTTTCTCATTCCACTTTACTAGAGCAGTCATTCTCATTATTGTCGAGTTTCTCCTTTAAGCTGAAACCATCGTCGTAACTCCCACCGTCAAATTTGTATCTAGATTCAACTTCTAAGAATTCTACTTCTGAGCTAAAACTGAATAACCTTTTACTCTTCTCTCTCGCTCCGTCATTACGACTGATTCCGCATCCTTGTTCTCCGTAATCTCCACACAGAGACGTAGTTGTTCGATTTTCCTTAGGCTTAGAAAACCTCGCAATTGTCGACTATTGGAGACATAAACTGGTGGAGTGTCATTCACCATTGTTTTCAAAGCTTTATTCGAGAACATGTAGCTCAGCTGAATAGATGCCTCGAATCATTCAATCCGTAATTATCAAGTACCGACTTTGTGAGTTCCTCGTGTGTTGTTTCCTCATATCTATGCAGAACTACACACCCTCAACTGTCGACATTGAATACATATGTTTTTTTTCTTAATCATGTAATTGAAAACAATAATAACTGGATCATAGATTTCAGAGAAAGATGAAGAACAAGATGAAGAAGATAGATAAATAAGTTGAAGAATGAACAATCAGACATGGTGTCTATAACATAAACCCTTATTTTCCTATTGTAATGTTACTAATGAGATGTCAAATAAGAGCTGATAATATGGATGATGACATAGAAAATTAATAAGTCAGCCACCAAACGAACACATAACCCAACCTTATTAAATCAGCCATCAAGTACAACGTAAGTCAGCCGAAACGTGAATAGTATCTCAGTAATTAATATTTTGCTAATAAATCATCCTTAATTAGGATGGAAAATCTTAAGTCAGTTGTATCATCAAATAAATCAGTTGTCAAATGAATGTTATTGATATAGCTTATTTATTACCAGTTTAGGCCATGTTATTGGCTCTATTTAAGGTTTATTATGTGTGTTTAGGCTATGCTTTAAGGTCTTTACAAGTCCAGATACGTTTTGGAGATATATGGAGATACTTGGAGCTTCGAGAGAATGGAGAATAATCCATAGCTCATCATTAAGAGAGTCGAAGTACAAGACCGTCGTCGATCGACGACACTTCCTTGGCGTCGACCGATGCTGACTACTTGACATCGATCAATGACCGATTCGCAGACAGCCGATTTCAGGCCCAAGTTAGAGACAAGACATAAGATTACAAAATTACCCGTGGGCGAGTTTTGACCTAGCTTTTAGGGTTTTATATTTATACTTTATGTATTACACCAGTGTGTGGTTTGGCGTGTGTGTGTGTGTGTGTGTGTGTGTGTGTGCACCAGCACTCCATTATAGTTTTAGGATTTCTTAGGGGAGAAGATTCATAACTACCTAGGGAGATTTGTATTGGAACCCCATTATTTTATCTACGCATTTTTATTGAGATTATTATTCATACTTTGATTATGTCTGAGTAGTATCAACTAGATTTAGGGTTGAATGATAACAATCATGGATTAGCCTAAAAGTAAGATTGTTTGGTTAAGTTAATATCAATTAATTGGTTTGTGCTTAATGCTTGCATTCTAGAGTAGCTAAATAGGATCTCGAAAGTGGGAAATGGACGACTATGAGAGTAGGTTCTGTCCCAGAATAGAGTCTAATGAACTAGGTTGTTAAGGTGCATTTGAGATCTGGTCTAATTAGTTTGGTGAATGATAGGGTATGATATTTACCACTATTGTACAATGATTTCAGACCTATTTAGAGTCTATTATATGTTTTTGGAATGTGTTTTAGAGTATTTTCAGTTTCAGGTACGTTCTCGAGAAGTTTGGTGATTGTGTAACTTTTAGAGATGTAGATCTGCGCAGATGCGTCAGATATTTATCTATGGATGAAGACCTTCCCACGGTGCGGTTGATCTGATATTTTTACAGAAGATATAGCTTTGAGTTAATTTCCCAATGCCACCGGTTTTAGATCAATCAGAATCCAACCGCCAAAGTTATCCCCATTTTAGTGGAGAGTGGTCTATCTGCCTTGCTAAAGGAAGGTGTCGAGAAGATGAATGAGTGTCGATCGACGGCACAGCCTTGGTGTCGATGAAGGTGATCCCAGAAGACAGGCCCGACTTGTTTTATGGCCGACTTAAGACCATAAGCCATCACAAATTACCAAAATACCCATGGACGACCTAAAAACCTATTTATATGTTTCTATGCCATTGTTTAGGTACCAAGCTTTATTCTATCTATTGTTCAAGGGTGAGTAAAGAAGAGGGAACTCGTTCAGAGTCCTCCTGTAACTCCTTTGGTTTTATATTATATATTATATTGTACTATGATTTCTGTGACAAAGATCATGTCTGAATAGATATCTTGTTAGGTTTAGGGTTTATTAATGTTATTGATGGATTAGCCAAACAATAGAATTGCTAGGGTGATTATTAGGTCTATTAATAGAATTGTGTTTATTGCTTGTGTTCTAGAGTAGCTAACTAGAACTCTGATCAAAGGATAGTCAGGTGCAAGCGACAACATGGTCTACTACCATAATTAATCATGTTGAGCTAGGTTGTTAGAAACAAACGAGAGTTGATTTAGTTAATTTAGTGAACTTATCGAATTAGGTCATAAGGCTTGACTGAAGAGTCCATCGATCGATGCAGGATCATTGCCATCGATTGATGGTCATTCCGTGTCAACGAGCGACAGCTGAGACATCAGACTTAGTCAATAAATTAGACTAGCATCGCGAGCTTGTCGTCTTTTAAATTAAATATCAAATTCTATGATTAATACTCTTAGCTTCTATCCTCTATAATCCACTTGCCTGAAACCCTAGATCTAGCTATTTATTATTATTGTTTACTTACCAATCAATCAATTATCTGCTATAGTTTATTTACTACTTATTAATCTATTTGCCTAGCTTAATCGCGACTGTATTGAGTTTATTGTGTGCCCACGCTCCCTGTGGATTCGATCCATAAATACTACAATTTGTCCTATCTTGGGAAGAGTAGTTCGTAGGGTTAATTTGATAGAGTTTGCTTTGAAATACATAAGAACCCTCCTGTCAAATTTGGCGCCGTTGCCAGGGAGCAAGGATTCGCCATTAAACTCAATTTGTTTGATTTAGTCTAGGTATTTTTCTATATTAATTTACTTACATTACAGTTGTTTGATTTAGTCTAGTTATTTTTCTATATTAATTTACATACATATTAGTACCAGGAATCAATGAGGAGACGATTTCTGTTTTTTTTCAAAAAGGAACCTGCTGATTCGCTCACGATCCATAAGTCTACGAGGGCAGTCGACACCCTTCAAGCAGTGATTGCTAGCAAAGAGAAGCGAGCATTGATCGACACCAATACTTAACTGTCGACCGATACTAACATCATGATATCGATCGACTCCCACACTTCGCCGTTGATCGATACTAGTAGCGAGAAGACAGATGAAATTGAAGTTTTTATACTTAAGGCAGAAGAGAATGGAATCTTACGAGACGAAGAAGGTTGTCCTCGAAACAATATAGGATAATTGATTAATGCACAAAGGCCTGTAATCCCTGATGTTATTGCTGTTGCTGAGAATGGCTTCCATATGAGCCGTGAATGGTATGATTGGGAAGCTCATAACTCTGTTCAGGGTTTGCCTCATGAAGATCTGAAGGAACACATCGAAAAACTCGTGGATCTAGTCTCAAGGAGCGAGCAGAATGAAGTGTTTGAATACCACATGCTCTTCAAGATCTTCCCCTATTATATCTCTGGGAATGCATTTAGATGGTTTTGTCGTCTGGAACCACGATCTTTGACTCACTGAGATGATATTGAAAGAGCATTCTTTTATGAATTTCTCAATGAAGCTGCAGCAGCTCGAGAAAAAGAGATCAACGATAAGTGGGACAAGATCCTTGAAATTTGGCAAATTAGGAAAGAAGACGAGATTCCATGTCATCTTCTCGAGTACATAGCAATGGGTATTAAGTATTGTGTTTCTGAGCCTAGCAGAGCAGAATAAGCTGATATTATCGATCCGACCTCGGTATCATTGACACTAAGATCTCAACGTCGATCGACCCTAAGACCTCAGCATCGAACGACACTAACCCCGGTTATCGATCGACGCCACTCAACATCCACGAAAGATCGAGTTGTCTTCAGGACATTAAAGATTCGACACTAGAGATCACCGATGTATCAAGTTGTTATCATGCTCCAGATGTAGAAAGAGAAATCACCATGGGAGATCTTTTGGAGGTAGAGGATAAAGAACAATATGGGTATTTAGATTCGAGTAGGAAAGTCAATATGGAAGACTTCTTAGAGCTGGAGGGAAAGCTTGAAAGGTACGGATCAGGACTTGGAGATGAAGCTTGATGACGATCAACATACTTCGAGAATAGATCTGGAAACTTCACCAAAAACTAAGATCGATCTGCACCCACACGACTATCGATCGACACTACACAGCTGATATTGATCAACACACACCGGATGCTATCGATTGACACTGCCCATCCAACATCGATCGACACTCATTGTTGGACGAACAACCAGGTTACATGATTGAACCAGGACCGGTTGAGGAGAGAATGCACGTGTCCAAGATCTCACATCTTCCTGTCCCTATACATCGGAAACCCCATATCTGCACAGAAGAAGCTTATGGCTTTCACAAAAGAGTGAAGAGGATGCATGATCTTGTGAGGAATGTGGTTCAATGCGCTGTATTTGAAGTTGAATCTCCTATCCCCCCAGATAGAAGTGTACTTCAAGTTTCCGACAGTGTGGTATTTGATGATCAAATGTATGCGGTAGCCTCTCCGAGAGAGTTGAGATATACAAGTGACGTCGAAAAAGGCCCAGCAAAAGCAGTATCGATCGACACCAGACCTGCAGAATCGATCGACATCACCATTGGAGCGTCGATCGACATCCACACTACACCGTCGATCGACATCCACACTAGACCGTCGATCGACACTCATCATGGATCAGAGCATAATGAGTTTGAAGTGTTTCATAATCTTTTTGATGGAGGCACCATGAGATCAGACAAGTCTGAGGGAAATAAGAGGAGGAATTGGAAGAAGAGAAAAAGGATCAAGGAAAGTCCTCGGTTATCATTGATTCCCCACTTCTCAGATGGTGTCAGGAAATACAGAGTGCGCAGCAGATTCTTCTCACAGCCATTTCAAAGCTTCAAGAACTCTTTATTGATGAGATGATAGACAAAGGAGAAGATTCTATGGAGGCTTTAACAAAAAGGTGATGAAGCTGAAGATATTGGACATTGGGAATTGTTTTGGAGCAAGTTCCCAATCTCATCCGAACTTAATCAGAACTCCAAAACGTCAAGTTAAAGACTATAAACAAGCGCTAAGTGGGAGGCAACCCATTGTTTAGTAAGTTTTAAATTTTGTTTTACTTTCATTTATTACTGATTTTTTCGTTTTTGCTTTAATTCAGCTAAAAAAAGGCACGAGGAAGATAGTTTACACTGAGAATCGACCGACACTTGATCACTGTCGATTGACGGAGTAACCATAGTATCGATCGATCGCCTCTTAACTGTGTCGATTGACGGTCACCATCAGCAAGCAGGTATATCATTTTTCCTTGTTAAAATTGGTCCTTATAATTTATTTTCTTCACCAATCTCAGACTGTATAACACTGGTGATAGTGTTGTTGTCTGAGGGAGGTTTACTGATATTGTGTTCTATTTTGAGTGTTATTTTTCTATTCTTATTCTATATAAAAAGGTAGAATCTTCCAGGTGTACCATCGATCGACACTGAAGAATAAACATTGATCGATCATGGATCATGACCATCGGTCGAAACCATCCATCTTCCATCGATCGACACTCTTTTACGGAGTCTGGTATCGAGTTTATTTGATAAGCTATTTACTTATGATTAGATTTTTCCTAACCAATCTGGGACGGATTACACTGAGACAGTGTAATTTAAGTCTGGGGGAGGTTCTCTGATGCTATTTGAGTTGTTTTGAGTTTTATTTATTAATATACATAAGTTTTACAAAAAAAATTATTGTGTCAAGAAGGGGACTATGATCAATATTTATTATTGACAAACCACACTTTAACACCATTCTTAGAAGGTTGTTTGCAGAGATTACTAGAGATACCGAAGTGGATCATCCTGCCGCTATATCACACTTTCTTAGAGAGTTTGAAGGAACCGAAGCTGATTTCGAACACTAATCCTGACATTATAAGCTTGTCTATGCGGCTTGGTATACATAGGATCGGATTCCTTCTGCACGTCTGGAAGGTAAAAGTTTGTATGCTTCTGATTCCCTCTCTCTCCCCTTCAGATAAAAAAGGTATCGAACATGATTTGGTGGCTACAACCATTAACTTGATTCAAATGATCCAAGAAAGAGATAAAGGTCAAAAAAAATGTGAACACGACCTGGTGGCAAAAACCATTAGGGCTTGATTCAGGGAAGTCTATCTAAATATCTCTGTCAATTAAAAAAAATGATACCCTCAAAAGAAGGGAGACATTGACTGAGAAGAAGTGAGAAGAGAGAGAGGAAAGGAATTAGAGAAGACTACCTGTATGTTCAGATACTTGCAGAGGTAAGAGTCAAATATCCTTTGATCGATACTCCCAAGGTAAAACCTGCACTTTTATTTTATGCAAAGAAATGAAATCAGTAGAGGGGCGAGTCAGACTAGTATTCACTAAGTTGTTGGTAGAATTGATTTGGTTGCTATACTGAGATAGGGTATATAAATTTTCTCTGTGATTGACATGATAAGATGTGGTTGCAACAAAGTAGGGTGACAGTTATACTTAGACATTATGTGAGTCTTCGCTTTTCAAAACCTCTTTGAGAGGCTTGTTTGCTTGAGGACAAGCAAAAGGTTAAGTCTGAGGGAGTTGATAGGTTCTGATATTTACCACTATTGTGCCATGATAACATCCCTATTTAGCGTCTATTATATGTATTTGGAGTATGTTTTAGATTATTTTTAGGTTCAGGTACGTTTTGAAGAACTTTGGTAATTCTGGAGCTTTTATAGATGCACAACTACGCAGATGCGTTAGATGTTTCGCTATGTATGGAGACCTTCCCACTGTGTGATTGAGTGGATATATTGACAGAAGATATATACTTTAGTTAGATTTCCAATGCCACCGATTTGAGGTCCATCAAACGGTTAGATCTAAAGTTATGCTTTACTGAACGGTGGTGTGTCTAACTCGCGAGGGGAAGCTGTCGAGAAGATGAATGAGTCTCGATCGACGGCAAAGCCTTGGTGTCGATCGACGATGATCCCTGAAGCCAGGCCTGACTTTTTCATGGCCGACTTAAGCCCAAAATCCATCACAAATTACAAAAATACCCATGGATGACCAAAAACTCTATTTATATGTTTTATGCCATTGTTTAGGCACCAAGCTTTATTCTATCTATTGTTTAGTGTTAGGAGAGAAGAGAGGAACTCCTTTGGTTCTTTATTTGATTTCTATTATATATATTCTATTCATCTATGATTTATGTGACAAAGATCATGTTTGAGTAGATCTCTTGTTAGGTTTAGGGTTTATTAATGGTATTGATGGATTAGCCAAAAATTGGAATTGCTAGTGATTATCAGATCTAACAATAGAATTGTGTTTATTGCTTGTGTTCTAGAGTAGCTAACTAGAACCCTGATCCTAGGATAGTTAGGCGCAAGCGAGAGCATGGTCTACTACCAGAATTAATTCTGTTGAGCTTGGTTGCTAGAAACAAACGAGAGTTGATTTAGTTAATTTACTTAACTTATCGAATTAGATCATAAATCTTGACTCAAGAGACCATCGATCGATGCATGATCATTGTCATCGATCAACGGTCATTCCGTGCCAACAAGCGAGATATGAGATATCGGACTTAGTCAATAGATTAGACTAACATCAAGAGTTGGTCGTCTTTTGCATTAGATATCGAGTTCCATGATTAATAACCTTAGCTTCTATCCTCTATAATTCACTTGCCTGAAACCCTAGATCTAGGTAGTTATTATTATTGTTTACTTACCAATCAATCAATTATCTGCTATTGTTAATTTACTGCTTATTAATCGATTTGCCTAGCTTAATCGCGACTGTATTGAGTTTATTGTGTGCCAACGCTCCCTGTGGATTTGATCCCTAAATACTACAATTTGACCTCTCTTGGCAAGAGTAGTTCGTAGGGTTTATTTGATAGATTTTGCATTCAAATAAATAAAAACCCTCATGTCAATTCTCCATCATCAGAGTCATTCTCTCGCTCAAAGTCGCAGAAAAATGTGGCCACAAGTCCTGGTTCATGAACCAAATCAATGAGAGCCGTCTTGGTTCTATTTTGAATAGGCTCATAGTAATGATTTTGATAAATAAGGGACATGTACAACCTTTTTGCCTTCATGTCGCACACTGTTTCTACTTCCAAATATCAGGGATGAATGCTTCTCCACTTGGATGTACAAGACATGAAAGTCTATAGGGATTAGAGCATCGCCGATTTGAACTTGGAGGTCATTGACTACGCCTCCTGAATTCACCTTGGAGCAATAAAAAAGTGAATGATGACTACAAGGATCCACCTTTAAGCATGGCACCACTGCCATGGTTTTTGGCATAATGCTTACTGAAGAACCTCTGTCAAAGAGTGAATGAGGGTAGTTGTCCGTTGATGTTGCAGGGAACCACAAACTTTCCAGGTTCGCTTCTCTTCTTCAACTAAACCCTCTGCTTTATCTACTCCCTTAGATGATTGAACATTCTTTCAATGTCCTCATCAGTCTCTTTGGTTTCTCTAAAAGAACATCCAAAATCTGTGAGTGTAATAAGCTTCCTCGAATGGGGTTTCTAAAGGGATTCTAAGGACTCTCTTAGCAAATCTGTCTATCTCTTTCTCATTAGCTTCCCTTCTAAGATTCTTAGTAACCTTTTCCTCTAGAATTTCTATCCGTAGCTTCCTTAATTACCATAGGGACTGGTTAATCTGTCTGTCTAGGATTAGCTAGGGTGTGTTTTGAGTGCATATTAGCATATAAAAGGCTCATGTCTATGCTTCGCAACGGACATCCTGAGGATCCGACTGTCTATTGATGTTCATATCTTCACACGATTCCACAGATTATTCTGGTACCTTCGATCGATGGTTAGCTTTGGATGTCGATCGATGGTTGTTCGAACGGGGCATGGGATTCTCACGAGTTTCTTCCTCCTTGTGCCTAAATTCTTCTACAACTTTCCAAAAATCCTCATATTTGATGGCACAGATGTGGTGCTTCTGTCCAGCCTCAATATTTTCCTTGATCAAGGCTTCTTGTCTCCTCACAGCCTCACTGGTCTGAACAACTAGCAGTAACAATGATCATGAGGAGAAAATCGGGCCCTACACTGACCAAGAAATATGATGGAAGAATAAAAAGCCAATTTTGATAGTGTTCAGAGTTTTTTTTAAGAAGCAAGTTAGCTACGCAAAAGGTGTAGAAGCTTTAGGATCTAACAGTGAGAAAGGTAAAGAACAGGATGTGAACTTTGTTGGTGGAAATGGATCCCATAGATACAGGAATCAGAGCAACAAAAACTATTATGGAAATGGTCATAAGGGTAACTACAACCAAGGATCACAGCAATAACAGAACCTATGGAGTTTCCTACTATCAGAAAACCCCATCAGACACCCACGAAAACAAGACTGAAGCCATGATTGACAAGGTTCTAGAGGGACAACAAAAGATGATAGTGGATTTCAATGGAAAGATTGATGTTTTCTATGCCAATATCAACACTAAATTTGAAGCCCTCAACACCCATGTCAAGAAGCTAGAGAATCATGTTGTTCAGACCAGTGAGGCTGTGAGGAGACAAGAAACCTTGATCAAGAAAAAAATTGAGGCCAGAAGCACCACATTAGTGCCATCATAGATGATATTTTTGGCAGCTTGTGGAAGAAGTTAGGCAACAAGAGTAAAAAAATTTTAAGAATCCCCTATCCTATTCGAACGACCATCTATCGACAATCGAACATAACCATTGATTGACTACCTGAAGAATTCGGAGTGAAAAGATGGACATCAATCGACATGCTGACCCTACCATCGATCAACGGCCGATTGATACAAAAGGATGTCGGTTGCGAAGCATAGAAACGAATCTCTTGTATAAGCATTCAAATCCCACCCTACCCAATCCTAGACAGGCAGATAAACCAGTCCCTATGGTAATTCAGGAAGCTATGGATAGATATTCTAGAAGAAAGAAGAGATGGACAGCTCTGCTAAGAGAGTCCTTAGAATCCCTTTAGAAACCCCATTCGAGGAAGCTTTTTAAAGATTGTGAATGTTCTTCAGACAAAAGAGGAGACTGATAAGGACATCGAAAGAATGTTTAATCATCTGAGGGAGAAGATAAAGAAGAGGGTTAAGTTAAAGAAGAGAAGTGACCCTTGAAATTATGTGGTTCCTTGCAACATCAAAGGACATAACTACCATCATGCACTATGCGACACTGGTTCTCTAGTATGTATTATGTCAAGAACCAAGGCAGAGGTCCTAAGCTTAAAGGTGTCGCCTTCTAGTGATTCATTCACTTTTGTGGATTTCTCTAAGGTAAATTCAGGAAGCATAGTGAAATACCTCTAATTGCAAATCGGCGATGTCCTAATCCCTGTAGACTTTCATGTCTTGGACGTCCAAGTGGAGCAGCATTCATCCCATATACTTGGAAGATATTTCATGGTTGCAGTAGGAGCAGTATGTGACATGAAGACAAACAGGTTGTATCTATCTCTTTTTGATCAAAATAACTACTATGAACATGTTCAAACTAGAACCAAGACTGCTCTCACTGATTTGGTTCATGAACCAGGACTTGTGGACACATGTTTCTGCGATTTCAAGCAAGAGAATGAGTCAGATGATGGAGCATCGATCGACACCCAGTCCTTTGATATTGATCGAAGACAACCCTGACCTAGGGAATGATACGGCTAACCAAGATTACGGAAAATATTACCTAAAAGAAGAAGAAATTGAGAACCGTGCTCTTGCACTAGACAAAACTGGAAATTTTAGAGAATCCGATGAAACCTGGTTCGCGACATCGATATACAACGGCCCCTTATCATAGATTGATCCTAATCAGGAAGAATACAATGTAGATTATAGTTATCTCAGACTAGATGATTTCGGAATTATGAGCAATGGATGGATGAATTCTCAATGTATCTAAGGAAGATGTAGCAGACATACTCGCGATAGCCAATGGATCAGGAAACCTCTTCAGACAACATAAACATGAAAACCGTGCAGATAACAACATATCATCGATCGACAGACCATTGCTGCCATTGATCGATACCTGCCTAAAAGAAGACTTGGTCGGTTAGAAATCCTAACCTGAAGTTTTCGATCTAGTGACTTTTGATTATGGAGAAAAAAGAGATGACTATGGCGTCTAAAGAGAAAAATATGGAAATGCACGAGCTATAGATCGCAGAATCGTCAACATGTCAAAGGAAGACATCAGAGATATTCTTCAGAGAGCAGCCATCATTGGACACACTCGTCTTTGTTCGCTAGAGTATGTAGAGAACTTCGATAGAACCATGCCAGAGATGGAAACATACAGAAGAGCATAAATAGATGACATGATACAAGGAATCTACAGAGCCCAGGATATGTTGATGAATGACTATTACAAGAGGATTGATGATATCTTTTACCCATTCAACAAGAGTATTAGCTGGTTAACTACGTGCATGGAGGAGGTGAAGCAAAATATGGAAACTACACATAAGATGATTTAGAGACAGCACACAAATGGAGAATACGAAGCTCCATCGATCGACGGACGTGCTCGACCATCGATTGACGCTTCACGCGGACCATTTAGATAGTGGCTGGTAACTGAGAACCTGCTAGAAGATAAACTTGATAGAGTTTATGCATCTCAAGACATGATGATGGAAGATATCTCCAAGAGATTGGGTGACATATCCATACCCACATATATCAGGATTGGCTGGTTACACAAACGCATTGACAACATCATGATATGATGAGTAAAATTGAGATCACCAAGGAGAAAATGAACAACCAAAGAACCATAGGTGAAGAAGCCATAAGAAGCTTTGTTGGTACCTGGTTCCGTATGAGCAAGAAGATGTGGACACTTGTTTTCCAACAACTATAATCTACGTCCATCTTAGTCCAATAAGTGCTAAACGTCAATCTAAATACTGTAACCAACTGCTGAGTGGGAGGCAACCCACTATTAGGTATGTTTTAAAACTATTTTTTTTTATGATTTTACTAATATTCATATTTTTCTTTATTTGCTAGCTCTGAAAAAAACCAGTAAGATCGAAAACCCCCATCGTTCGACGATGGAGGAACAACAATCGGTCGATACAGATCATTATCGGTCGACCGTCATGGTATTACCATCGATCGACACTCATTATTGGGTCTGGTATCGAGTTCTTCCTTAAAATTTTACTACTTTGCTTCATAAGAAAAAACTTAAGGAAGAAACTCGATACCCAGACCCTATAACGAGTGTCAATTGATGGTAATATCATGACGTCAACCGATGATTGATCGGTATCTGACCAATGCTCTTGATAGGTCTGGTATCGAGTCTGGGGGAGCATCATTATATGTATAAGTATCATTATGAGTCCGTATCGAGTCTGGGGGAGTTGATAGGTCCTAATATTTACCACTTTTTTATACTATGTTGTGGACCTATTAGAAGTCTATTATGTGGGTCTAGGTTATTTTTAGACAGTATTCAGGTTCAGGTACGTTTTGGTGAACTTTGGTGATTTTAGAGCTTTTGGAGATGTAGAACTGTGCAGATGCATCAGAAATTTATCTATGGATGGAGACCTTTCGATAGTGAGATTGATCTGATAGTTAGAAGAAGATATATCTTTGAGTTAGATTTCCGATTCCACCGGTTTGAAAGTCAATCAGCATCCAATACCATAAAGTTATGCCAGTTTTACTGAAGAATGTTTTGTCTGCCTCGCTAGATGAAGATGCCAAGGAGACGGAGGAGTGTCGATCGACGTTCACACCCTTTGTGTTGATCTACGGTGATGCCAGAATACGGGACGAGTCTATTTTATGATCGACTTAAGCCAGAAGCCACCACAAATTACCAGCATGCCCCTGGATGAGTTTAACCCTATATTTATGTTTGTCTAAACCAGTGTTGACCGCTACCATTTTGACGCTGTATTCTATTCATTGTTCTTAGTTTTAGGGTTGGAGAGAAGGGAGGAACTCCTTCAGAAATCCCCCTGGAACTCCATTGGTTTTATTATCTATTATATTTATCTATTCATCTATGATTATGTTTTCTTTGCTATTTCTGAGTAGTTATCTTGTTAGATGTTTTTTAATTGTTTTGACAGATTAGCCAAACAAAAGAATTGCTAGGGTGATTATTAGATATATCAATAGAATTGTGCTTAGTGATTTTGTTCTGGAATAGCTAATTAGAACCCTTGATATTAGGATAATTGATACTGCGAGATTAGGACCGTTGACTGAACAAATCTTATTGAGCTTAAGTTACTAGGGACATTCGCGAGATAGGTTTAGTAATTCTGAGTGACCCAATCGAATCTGGTCGTTTAATACTTGAATAAGGAAAGCCATCAATCGATGCTGTTTCCATACCATCAATCGACGGTCATCCGAAATTGCATCACGAAAGTTGTAGACTTTGAGGTTAGCCATAGGAATATATAAATTATATCTTAACTAATTAAATTCGTGTTCTATGATTGAAAACCCCTTGGATTCTATCCATTTTAATCTTGATTGCTTGAAACCCTAGATCTAGCTATTTATTATTATTGCTTACAAACCAATCAATAATCAAGTGTTTTGCTTTATTTACTGTTTTAAATCTATTTACCTAGCTTAATCATGACTATATTTTAGTTTATTGTGTCCCCACGCTCCTTGTGGATTCGATCCCTATGTACTACAACTGAACCTCTTATTTCAGAGAGTCAAGTTGCCCTCTAGGGTTAATTTGAGCATATCAAATTTGGCCACCGTTACCGGGGAGCAAGGATTCGTCATTAGACTCAATTTGTTTGATTTAGTCTAGGTTATTTTTCTATTTTAGTTTATTTACATTAAAAAAATCTGGTGTTTCAGGTACATAAATCTTAGTACCATGAAGCAATGATAAGAGGCCTTTTTTGGTTCTTCAAAGAGGGAGCCTACTGATTCACGGACAAGTATATCGAAGGAAGTATCGATCGACACCCTCCAAACAGAAGGGACCGACAGCCGTGAACCAAAGCATCGATGGACCACCAACTCCTCGGTATCGATCGTCAATACTTGCGCAAAGACAGAGAAGGTGGAGGTGCTCATACTGAGTTTTGATGATCATGGGATCTTGCAAGACGTGGAAGGTTGTGCTCGCAACAGTGCAGGACAACTGATTTATACACTGGAGGCTGTAGTCTCTAATTCACTTACTGTTGCTGGAGAGGATGACTTTGAGCTGCACCCCGACTAGAACGATTGGTTAGGTCAGCATCTTTTTCAGGGTCTTCATCACGAAGATCCCAGAAAACACATCAGATTTTTTGGGTAAAATCGCAAGTGCTGAGATGTATGAATACTAGGAGGAGTACATAATCTGCAAGATTTTTCCCCGCATTCTCTATGGGAATGCTTCTAGCTGGTTTAGGCAACTGCAGCCAGTATCTCTAACCTTCTGGGAGTCACTGAAAGAGCTTTCCTCTACAAATTTTTTGATGATTCTGAAGCTACTCGAGAAAGAGAGCTTAATGATAAGTGGGACATGATAGTTGAAGGTTGGCAGAAGACGAGGGATGAACTGAATATAGGACAGCTGGTCACAGATTTTTCCATGAGTTTTTCATAAGTGGGAAATCTACTCTACTCTGAATTTTTCCATGAGTTTTTCTCACAGATTTTTCCCTCCTTTTCGACTCTTTTCTCTGAATATTTCTGTCCGTTTTGGAGATTAATGAATTCGTTCCCGAATTCTCAACACATAGTTGTACGCACTTTACTGGACACTAGAGTCCCTGCAAGGAGTTCTGGATATCAGCTAGGAACTTATTTTCAATCTGCCCGTATCAAATCAACTCATGGTAAGTTTCCCCAAATTACTTGAACTTAAATAAATTCTTGGTTCTCCAGTCTTCTGATACAATGTTCACAAATCAGCAGTGGACCTTTAGGATAGGCAAGATTGGGTTGCAAGTTTTTTGGTCTCAGCTGTTCTATAATACTGGAATCTAATATTTGCTTGCACAACATTACTCATCGATTATTAACTGTGATATATCATGGATTTTCCCACTTTTAGACCATGTTATATGACCTATTTAGAGTATATTATATTGGTTTTGCAGTGTGTTTTAGAGTGTTTTTCAAGGTTCAGATACATTTTGGAGAAATTTGGTGATTTTTGAGCTTTTTTGAGGTGTAGAAATGCACAGACGCGTCAAATGTTTAGCTAGGGATGGATATATTCCAATGGTGCGATTGAGCTGACCTAATGTAAAAGATTAGAGTTTGAGTTAGCTTTCCTATTGCCACCGTTTTGAGGTCAATCAGCAACCAATAGCATAAGTTATGCCCGTTTACTAAGAGTGGTTTGTCTGCCTTGCAAGATGAAGTTGCCCGAGGTGACGAAGGAGTGTTGATCGAGCAACACAGCCTTGTTGTCGATCGGCGGTGATCCAAGAATGCGGGCCGAGTATATTCAAGACCGACTAAAAGCCCTAGAAGCCACCCCAAGTTACCAGAATACACCCAGACTGACCCAAAACCCTATTTATGAATTTTCTAAGCCATTGGTGAGAAGCCACGCTTTCTTTTATTAATAGTTCTAGGGTTAGGAGAGAGGGGAAGAACTTATTCAGAGTCCATTCCTGGAATTCATTTGGTTTTATAATTGATTTATATTTTATTCATCTACTATTTATGTTTCTTTTGATCATATCTAAGTAGATCTCATGTTAGATTTAGGGTTAATAATGGTACTGAAGGAGTAGCAAAACAATAGAATTGCTAGGGTGATTATTAGATCTATCATCATATTTGTACTTGATTATTGCGTTTTAGTCGAGGTACTCATACTGAGTTTTGATGAGAATGGAATATTGCAAGACGTAGAAGGTCGTGCTCGCAATATTGCAGGACATCTGATTTATACACATGAGGCTGTAGTCTCTGATGCAATTGCTATTGCTGGAGAGGATGACTTTGAGCTGCACCCAGACTGGAACGATTGGTTAGGTCAGCATCTTTTTCAGGGTCTTCCTCATGAAGATCCCAGAAAGACATCAGATTTTTGATGGGTGAAATCGCGAGTGTTGAGCTGTATGAATACTCTGAGGAGCACATACTCTACAAGATTTTTCCCCACACTCTCTATGGGAATGCATCTAGCTTGTTTAGTCAAGTGAAGCCGGAATCTCTAACCTGCTTTGAGGACATGGAAAGAGCTTTGTTGTACAAGTTTCTTGATGATGCTGAAGCTACTAGAGGAAGAGAGCTTAAAGATAAGTGGAACATGATGCTTGAAGGTTGGCAAAATATGAGGGACGAACTAAACATAGGACCTCGGCGTCGATCGACACTAAGACCCCAACATCGATTGACATCATCCCCTTCTGTCAGTCGATACCACTTGAAATCCAAGGAAAATCAAGTTTTCCTTAAGACATTACAGACTCGACACTAAATAGAACTGATATATCAAGTTGTTATCTTTTCTTAGATGGAGACAGCACCATGGAAGATTTCTTGGAGCTAGAGGATGAAGAACTGCCTCAAATTTCAGATTTGAATCGGAGTAAAAAAATCACTATGAAAGACTTCTTGGAGTTAGAAGAAGGGCTTGAAAATTTTGATTGGAAGAGTTCACCATCCACCTGATATCGATTAACAGCACCTACATGATATCGATCGACACTCATTGTTGAACAAACAGCCAGGTTGCATGATTGAACCAGAACCAGTTAAGGAGAGAATGCAAAAGTCCGTGGATTTATACCTTAATGTCCACGAATATCTTATACCACCCATCTGCGCAGAAGGATCTGTAGGTTTTCACAAAAGAGCAAAGATTGGTACATGACCCTGTGAAAGTGTTTGGTTCCCTGCGCTGTTTCTAGAATTTGAATTTCTTATTCCACCTACTAGGAATGTGGATTTGGGTTCTTATGTTGGGGTTTTTGATGATCCTCTACATGTAGTAGCTTCTCAATGCGGGTTGAGATATAGAAGTGACGTCGACAAAGGCCCAACAGAAGAAGCATCGATCGACACTTGAACTTCATTCTCGTTCAACATCACTCGCATAACAGAGCAGAATGAGTTTGAAGCATGTCAAAATATTTTTTATAGAGGCACAACCACGAGATCAGACAAGTCTGGGGAAAAGAAGATGAAGAATTGGAAAAAAGAGAAAAAGGACCAAGGGCGGTCCTCAGTTATCATTGATTCCTTACTTCTCAGAAATGTGTCAGAAAATCCGGAGTGCCCAACAAATGCTTCTCACAGCCATTTGCAAAGCTTTGAGCACTCTTCATTAGTGAGATGATTGACAAAGGAGAAGAGTCTATGGAGGCTTTCACAAAAAGAGTGATGAAGCTGAAGAAAATAGTCATTGCGACTTGTTTTTGGAGCAACTTCTCATTTTCTTCTGAACTGAATCAGATCTCTAGAAGTCAGGCTAATGACTTAAAATAAGCGATGAGTGGAAGGCAACCAACTGTTAAGTAAGTTTTAAATTTGGTTTTATTTTCATTTCTTACTGACTTTTGTGTTCTATTTTACTTCAGGTTAAAATAAGACCAGAGGAAGACAACATTCACTCAACATCGACCGACACCTGATAGAATGTTGATCGACGAACCATAACGAGTATTGATTGATCTCCACTTAACTTTGTCGATAAACACTCACCATCAGCGGGCACATATACCATTTTCCTTGTTAATTTTTTCCATATGATTTAAGTTCCCACCAATCTTAGCTGTATAACACTAGGGACAGTGTTGTTTAAGTACGAGGGAGATAGTTTACTGCTGTTGTGTTTTTTTTTTTGAACTTTAATTTTACAAGTTTTATTAAGTTGTATTGAGTCAAGAAGGGGATGATGAAAATTTTCAATTTAACTATTTATCCACTCTCTAGCACCATTCTTTAAGGTTATTGACTGCCGGATGTACTGAATTGAAACACCAAAGCTGACCACCTGCCATTAACATCAACGCCTGCTGAGAAAGTCTAAAGGAACCAAAGCTGACCGCCAACCTTAATCAACGTAACTTGCTTGTTTTGGGGCTTGATATAAAACTTGATCGGAGGGGATTCCTCCTTCAGGTCTAAAAGGTAAAATTATGTGTGTTTCTGGTTCCCTTTCTATCTCTCTCTCTCTCTCTCTCTCTCCTATATATATATATATATATGTCTTCGGCATCTAGAAAACAAAAGATTGAGATGATTTCCTGAAAGATGCAGAGGATTAGGTAAATTACCTGTGGACTCCATTATTTCTAATTGAGAAATTAATGATCACACACTATGGAAGCGAAGGATAGGTAAATTACCTGTGATCCCATTATTTACCTACACTTTCCAAAAAAAAATATAAAAAAGGAGAGAGAAGAAAAGGAAAGATGAACAAGATGGGAATGTATCAGCATCATTGATTCATTAGACTTATAAAAATATAAAGAGATTCAGCGAATAGAGAAAGAAGAAAGAAAGGGATCATAGAAGACTGCATGTGTGTTCAGAAATCTATTGGGGTAAGAGCCCATGTGTCCTTTGATAGATACTCGCAAAATTTAGCCTACATATTTATTTGCAGAAATGAGGTCAGTAGAGGGGAGAGTCAGTCGGAATCAGTTGTGTTGTGGGCTTGATGGTTTGTTTGCTAAGCTAGTGTGTTAGTACATGGAGTTCCTCTAAATTTGGCACTGATCTGATGTAGGGTGCAACATTGCAGATGTGAAGGTAGTAGTTTAAATAATTGTGAGTCCATGCTATTTTCAAACCTCTTGCAAAGGACTACTCTATGTTTGCATGAGAACAAGCAAAAGGGTAAGTCCGTGGGAATTTATATACCATAGATTTACCACTTTTATACCATGTTTTATGACCTTTTTAGAGGAAGATTATATGGGTTTGGAGTCTGTTTTAGAGTGTTTTCAGGTTCAGTGTGTGTTTGGAGAACTTTGGTGATTTTGGAGCCTTCGAGGTGCCGAATTGCACAGACGCGTCAGATGTTTAGCGATGGATGGAGATTTTCATGTGGTGATATTTAGATGATCTTTTTGATGGAAGATAAAGCTTTGAGTTGGCTTTCCAATTACACCGGTTTTGAGGTCAATCAGCATCCTATAAACAGAAGTTTATGCCCGTTTTACTGAACAGTGGTCTGTCTGCCTCGCAAGATGAAGTTGTCGAGGAGACGAAGGAGGTCAATCAATGACACAGCCTTGTTGTCGATCGACGGTGATCCAGAATGCCGGAGGAGTATATTTCAAGACCGACTAATGCCCAGAAGCCACCACAAGTTACCAGAATACCCTTGGATGGCCGAAAACCCTATATATTGAGTTTTCTAAGCCATTGTTGACGGCTACGCTTTCTAAACTTTCTTTTATTCATAGTTATTGAGTTTAGGAGAGAAGGGAGGAACTCATTCACAGTCCTCCTGGAAATCTTTCGGTTTTATAACTGATTTCTATTCTATTCATCTATATTTTTGTTTCTTTAATTATTTCTGAGTAGATCTCTTGTTAGAATTAGGATTTATTAATGGTACTGGTGGATTAGCCAGACAGAAGAACTGCTAGGATGATTATTAGATCTATCATCAGATTTTTACTTATTTCTTGTGTTCTTGATTAGCTCCCTAGAACCATGTTATTAGGATATTGAGAATTGTGTGATGCATGATCAATACTTAAAATATATTTTGATAAGCATAACTTACTAGGGAAATCGAGAGAATGGTCTAGTGATTCTAAGTGAAACCAATCGAATCTTATCGTTTAATGCTTGACTAATAAAGCCATCGATCGATGCCATTTGTATACCATTGATCGACTGCCATTCCAAGTTTGAAACACGAAAGTTGTAGACTCTGAACTTAACCATATAATAGATATAACTTATAATATCTTACTAATTGACTTCTTGCTATGATTGAAAAACCCTTAGCTTTTATCCACTGTAATCTTGATTACCTGAAACCCCAGATTTAGCTATTATTATTATTGCTTACAAAACCAATCAATTAATCAACTACTTTGATTTATTTACTCCTTAAATCTATTTGCCTAGCTTAATCGTAACTGGTATTGAGTTTATTGTGTGCCCACGATCCTTGTGGATTCGATCCCTAAGTACTACAACTATTTGAAAGACTAAAGTTGCTCTAGGTTAATTTGATCATATCAATCTGCAGAGCTGAAAAAATCTATGTTCACTAAGCAACCCTTCTAACTCTAGTAACAACTTGGTACAGATCAATATAACAGATTGTTGAATTCCCAAATTTCCAAACGATCATTTATTTTCTGAGTAGCCACTTTAAAGAAGAATTAAATTCATTATCACAACACAACTATCGTCAACTGTGGTCTGCAATACTTGTGTTGGCGATCCCAACCTCCGAATACTTGCATTCCTGATATCCTTCTATCTGCCTCTTTATATGTTGTCTTTCATCTCAATAACATGGAATATGGGACATGACATACATGAGGGTAACATCTCGGGTCTGGTCAATGTTAACTTGATTAACAGTGCAACAATCCAAAAAGAACATGCACGATCAATCACACTAACATGATTTAGACCAAGGGTGCTACTCTCAAATACACACACTCACCCATTCACAGAATAAATTCCCTTACAACTTCTATACACATCTGATCTATCTAAGACGCTCTTCATAATCTTATGAACAACTCAATCTATCTGATGTTTCCCATTTCCCAAGTCTGGTTTGATTCCTTTCTTATCTCTTTATTCTTTCCAGCAACTAAGAATCCCACAAGTCCGTCTATTTGAAGCTTGATTCACCAACTGAGTACTCTTATATGTCGACTCCTGACTTTCGGTATTTATACATTCCTATAATATCTTACCAACCTTAGCATTTCCATTTGCCTCATTGTCATACCTTTTTTGCAATCATAAATCTCCCTCAGGGTTCACTTAACATCTCTTTTCTAATCATCATGCTTAACTTTAGGTAGGACCTAGGTTCCTTCTCGCATGTCTCCACTTACTGAATTTGTACATGTCACAATTCTCATACTATTCCCTTAAATCCTCTTCATTCAGTTCCTTCCATGTTTTCCTTAAGTTCTCATTCTTCAAACTGAGTTCCTCAAATACAGATGAGTAAGCCATCATGATTACTACCTTCAATCTTAAAAACTCTTCACTCTCTCTTTATAGAGCCGCCAATTCAGTCATTCCAAATTATGCTTCATAATTAGTGAGTTCCTTCTCAATACTAACACCAACTTTCCCTCTCCATAAAGCATAAGCAACGATTTTTTCTTTTCTTAAGGCTTCTCAGATCAGTAAACACTTATATTCGTTCTTCATACTGAAATTATCGCCAAATTTGAAATGCAAACAAAATCGTAGCCTACAGAGCTCGTCCATAGATAATTTACATATTCTTCTTCATTTCTATTGATACATAAACAATTACCCATTGTCTATGGCTGGTTAGGCCCATGCATAGCTAAGATATGCGTAGACGTCAAATCTTTCGATAACTAGTTACATGCTTCATCGATCCTTTTACTCCATTTCATGTTAACACTTTTCTTAACCGATCAAACTCAGCGGTTAGATATAATTGCATTTCTTGAACAAACTCCAGGCCAGTCTAAATAAATTTTGAATCGCAGAAACAGGAGGTTTGGATATGATCATTCTTTAATTGTAGCGATCTTTTCTAAATTTACAACAACTTCTTGTTCCAACTTTGCTGACTAACGAATCCCACTTCTCATTTCCTAGGCAGTAGCTTTTACTAAAACTTGATGTTTCCATCGAACTTCCTTGGAAAGAAAAATGTACTTTGCGACTGATCTCAATAACTCAACACTTCTAGAAAGTTGATACTTGTCCTTGATGGTCATGTCATCGATTCATTTACTGCTGAAGATAACTACAAAGTCTCGTCCTTCTTCTTACCACTGACATGGGTGCTCCACACAGCAAAGAAACTAGGTTGAAGCAATTTTTTTTCTTTTTCCAAAAAATCATCTAATTGCTAGTTGAACTTGGCAAGAACCACTTTGTGAGGAGCCTAGGCTATTGCAGCGAATCCAGGTTCAACAATAATACCAAACGGTTTATTTCTAGATGTCGACAATCTTTCCAAGGCCTTAACATATCCTCTTATTCTATGATTATCGATATGTCCTCTATACTCTGCTTCTTTTATATTCTGCTTTGTCAATGATCTGGAAATTGGAATACACTAATTAACCTTTTCCCAAAAGGTTTTCAAACACTTCAAAATGATATGAGTGATGATCCAACACTTGGTACAATGCCATTGTAGGCTAACAGTGACTGGTCTTCTTCCATAGACTTCTTTCCTCAATAACATTCTAATTTAGTTCCGTAACTAGATTGGCAATCTCACTCTAGATAGGAACATACCGCTCTAACGAAAGTACTGAGGAATGGTAAAGGCATACCATAACTTTAAATGACAGCCAGCACTTCCAGGAATCAGAGCAGTATACTTTATTCACCAAAGTGAATCCGTCCTAAAACTATGACACTACTCGGGAACTATAACTATGTGTTGTTCCCGAATCAAACACAATATGGGCGGAAAATTCTGTCCATATGAAAGGTCTCTTACAACACCTTGATCACACGTTCACATATTTATGTAATCATTCATAAATTTTATAAAAAATGCACAGAATACAGAATTGAATAAGAAGCAAACCTGTGATTGGACCTTTCAGGGGTTTTGACAGTCCAAGCAATTATAAAGTATACGCTCTACGAAAATAGCCAAACACTTGGATCACGAATAATGCTAAGGAAACATGAACAAGCTTAGGAAACAATACCCTTGGTATAGGTAATTGGATTGGGTTACTCATGGGCAAATGACGCAAATGATCCCGAATTTCCCACACTTGGACAATCACGACCATTCTGTCATGGCTAGTCACACCCATAACAACTCAGGGTCCTCGATCTTGATCTGTTGAAACGTCCACCAAAAATCATCCCCAGCGACTTACTTAAATCACTGCTTGAAACTGACCTTCAATCTGCACTGGTTGAAAATTAAACGGCCTGCATGACTTGGTAAAGTTCTTCAGCAGTAATAGCTTCTTTATCATTCACGTCTTACTCTAACATTTCCCACACTTGGAAAATCACGAACATTCTGTCATGGCTAGTCACACCCATAACAATTCAGGGTCCTCAATCTTGATCTGATGAAACGTCCACCGAAAATCATCCCCAGTGACTTACTTAATTCACTGCTTGAAACTGACCTTCAATCGGCACTGGTTGAAAATTAAACGGCCTGCATGACTTGGTAAAGTTTTTCACCAGTAATAGCTTCTTTAGCATTCACGTCTTACTCTAACATTTCCTCGAAGCTCTGGAACTCCATGGTCTTTTGTCTACTCCGATAATTCTTGGCTAAGTTACCGAAGGTTTTTCCTTATTATATTTAGCTTATCCTGTTGGCGGAAATCTCTCCTTATATCAATGTCGTAAGCTCAATCTCCAATAGATCCCATGCATTGAGTAGAAAATACTACTTATTGAACTCTTGAAATCTGTCCAACTCGATCTGACGTTTCCATAGTAAGGCTTGACTCCCGACCAACAACTCCATCACATTCATCTCCAGATAGCTTGCTGCCAATTCCTTCTTAGAATTCTCTTAACAACGGGCCATGTCAATGTTCTGCTCCAAGTGTTGCATTCAAGATCTGCCTCACGCCAAAGTCTACCTCAATGGTTTAGTCCTTCCTCATATCTTGCATTCCTAACTAATTCTTTGCATCATAAGCTTCAAGATGTCTTGTTGTAAATGGAATGAGTCTTGTGTGTCCATTGTCTTGTATTACACTCAAACCATCTCTGCCACCAACTGTAAGCTTGAAAAAAATTCTGAATCAATCAGGCTTGTACGGCTCTGGTTCTGGTATGTCTCAGCATAAGCTGAATAGACTTGAGAAGCCGGAAGAATAAGTGCATCTATGTGTTCATATGCAGTCATATCACTCTGTATCGGATCTTCACAAACAATGTCCACTTTGACTTTGAAAATACACAGGTCCAGAGATGTAATCAATGTGTCAACTCTGTCCCATATATCTCTGAAGGATTGTATCCACACTAGGACTTGAAAACACGGTAGGAAAGCATAACGATGCTGACTCCGAGCATGACTGTAACAAATCAGAGCACAATGATAACAAATCCGAGCATGACGATAACAAGTCCGAGCATGACGGTAGCAAACCTGATCATAACAATAAATACTCAAGTATGATTGTAGAGAACACAACCATGACGGTAGCAAACTCAAGCATGACAGGATCAAAATCGATAAGTACGCACACCTTTGTCGACCTTGTCTTGGTGCATCTGCTATAAGAGATGACAGTAAGGTAACTACCCATGACTATTTATCCTAATATGAAGGAAAAACCACCAAATCCTAGTTATCCTTGAGACTCATTTTGATACAAAAACCGTTTGAAACAAGTCCCATCCCAGAATCGTATAACCATGCTCTGATACCACCTTTGTGACACCCCCAATATGGTCTAAGTACAAGTTAACTCGACCGGCCATGAAATAATCAAACAAGAACATGCACATCCAAGCACTAGTTACTTAAAACTAACAGAGAAGCCACATTGTGTACCTCAAGGCTTTACCTGAAGTTCTCGGAATAAATCCAGGAACCTAGGCCAATCGCCTAAATACACATATCCTATTAGGTACAGCCTCAGGTTATGTAACCAGTCCGAGTAATACCTAATAGTTGGTTCGTCCGGACAAGGACTAGTATCATATGAAACCCATACTTTAAAAACATTCTATACAAATTATACATTTACTCATTCAAAAGCATCTTACACAAATGTGGTAGATTAACCTTGAGGTTTTTGGTAAAAGAACTTTATAAGTGAGATATATCAAACTACTTTGCAAGGATAATGATATTACCGCTGCCTAATGTTGTTCCTTCCCGTTTTAGGGTAAAGGTCTTCCGGCTACTTGTTTCCTACATATCAAATGAATCATGAGTAACTAGTTTACTCACTGAGTCTAATCCCTCACCCCAACAAATATCAATAATATCCCGAGCAAACGACATAATATATGCTGTGGAAACATATTCCATAACTCTTATAACTATATATATGGCCTATTATTCTATCAATGTGAATCTTATCTTAAGCATCACCTCCACGACACCTGCCATTCACTCATAGTTAGAATACATATATATATACTAAACCAGGAAAACCACCAAGGCTAACTGAGCCTAGTGGGAAAATAAATATCACCATCTTGTCCATCAAATATTCCAAAATGGAACATCTAACGCTACATGCAGTTACACGGCCTCCAGAGTGCGACCCCATCATTGTGTGTTCGTAACCTTGTTCCATATCGCAGGACCAATTCACGGTAATGCGGAACTTTCAGGAGAGTGAGTATACAATAAGACTTCACGTGATTCATACTTATATACTTAATCATATACTTATATATTAGTACTTGAGAAAAAGTACTAAGGCTTGAAATAAATCTCAAAGAATAATTCATAATAATTCTTAAGTGTTTACATAAGTAAACACCTCACTATAATTGTAGATTAAGAGACTTTGCTTATCAATTAACCATATTCAGTAATTCCAAACACGCAACAGCCATTCATTACTCATCAATAATCTATCTACACTTACCTTTGAATCCATGAGATTGGCTAAGGAAGAGTAGACTGGACCTTTTTTTTTCACTCCCGCTTCAGAACATTAACATGGAAGGATCTGGCTGATCTGACCAGTCTCCTTGAACAGCTGAACTGAAACCAAGTGACTGAGCGGATACAAGGAGTGACTGGACTGAGCTAACAAAAATTCACACCTTAACTGATAGAAAAATAACACAAGTACTAGGTTCAGACAATCGGTTCAGCTCATGAACAATTATGTTCACAAAATGGTAAAAAGGAAATGATCATACCATGATCACCTTCTTAACTAGAGTACAAGGTTTCACAGAATAAAAAGGTTTGATCCTTGACCACTGGCATGAAACAGCACAATTCAGTACACAAGATCATCAATCCAACAGTTCGGTTCTGAAGAAGAAATTTAAATCAGTTCACATTAGTTCGGTTCAGGACAAGGTTTATCAGTTAAGTTCAGGTGTAGTTCATACCTTGATCAGTCCAGTTCATATTAAATCCATTCAATACATACCAGCTGAGCTAATGATTCCACCAAACTGTTCTGGACAGGAATTTTAACAAATCAGTCCATTGGTTCCAAGCAAAACTTCTCTGTACTAGAAGCTATGGCTTACCAGTTTTCTCATGGTTTAAACAAACTCAGTTGATATATGCCTCAAGCTGAACCCAAGCCTAACCGATACAATCAAAGGCTGAAGAACTTAGGTGATTCTCAACTCTTGAACGACAAACCTTCATCTCTTAACCACACTCAAACACACTGGTTCATGGCCCAAAGAGTGAGAAAGGGTCGTCCATACTCAGATCTGTCCTCTGAATTTTCCCATGAATTTTTCTCACAGATTTTTCCCTCATCTTTCTCTCTGAATTTTTCTGTCTGTTTTGGAGCTTAATGAGCTCGTCCAAGAAGACCAGAAGGTGATAAATGAGAGTATCTCAACATAGAAAGAGTCAGCAATAAAGGACCAAAAAATTAAACTCAGTATGAGACATGTTGTGAGCTGAATAACACTTTCCCAAGTAAAGTCATTTCCTTCCCATGAAGAAACTTCAAGCAGCTGGTGAGTTGCACATGACTTTTTAATAAATCAATCAGACATGTATGTAGTTGCACGCCACATGACTGGTAGAGAAATCAAGAAGGTGAAAATTATGTGCATCGCACATGATTGGCTAAGCAGCGGAATTGTCTTTTGGGCTGTTTTCGATTGTACATTTCCCGTCCATCTGATCTGGTCTGGCTATTAGATAAACTCTTAAAGATTGAATAAAAATTGACCATAATAATTAAAAATCAAACAAAAATATAAACAGATGGGCTTTCGACCACAAGACAGTCCCGTCAAGACATTAATTCACTTGGTCAATTTTATTTTCATTCCAATCGGACCAACTACTAACTGGTCGAGCATAATTTTTTTCTCGACCAAAAATTCATTGACTAGTGAGGGTCACTACACCGCATCCTTGGTACATCTCAAAATCACGGCGAGATGACCTTTCCCCGGTCCGTCTCGCCGTCATGGCAATATGACCTCACCCTTGGTCCATCTCGCCATCACGGCGAGACGACCTCGCCCCTGTCCGTGTCTGGTTTTTCTTGACATCAAGGAGACCCTAAACCCATCTTTCTATCATATCTCCCCCATATTTCATTCGTAGTTTTCTCCTTCGAGTTTCAATCGCAAAACATCTTTCGTTTTATCTCGATCTGATTTTCCGTCAAAGTTTTATGACCAAAACTAACACAACATATTTTCTCTTAAGCTTTCAGATAATAAACGATGCGGAATGATTGGGATAACATCATTCTGCACGATAACATATAGATTCACAAACTGATAGTCATAAAAATACGCTAAATCATAAGACGGCCTAAGCGGCCTTAAACACAATAAAAGCCCACTTGCGATTTATAAATCAAGAATTAGCCAAAGAAAAATGACGGTCAATTCGTTTTCGATTGAAAGTAAAAGAAAAGGAAGATAAATGCTAATTATTTAAAGATAAAGATGAGGATTCCAGACGATAAGGGAAATTTCCACAAGGAGATAAACTCCAATCGAGGGCAGAAGGGAAAATCTCGACCTTCAAAAAAAAGTGTGTGAGGGACAGAAAATTGTACACAGCAACTTAGCACTTAGATAAATTTAGGCAATTTCGTTTTAATTATCGAGGTGCGACTATCTTAGGTTTCAAAGTTAGGTTTCGTTTATAGACCTCATTGACAGATCTTGCATCCAAGGTTTTAGACCTTTTGTAATGATTGCTACTCTCTTACGCTCTTTAGAAATAAGACATCTCTCTGATATAGCCTATTTATTACTAGTCTTAGGCGATGTTATAGGCTCTATTTAGGGTCTATAATGTGTGTCTAGGCTATGTTGTACGGTCTTTGCAGTTCCATGTAAGTTTTGGAGATATATGGAGATACTTCGAGCTTTTGGAACATTTAGAGGAGAAGAATCCGTAGTTGATCATTGAGAGAGTCGAAGTTAAAGACCGTTGTCGATCAACGACACTATCTTGGTGTCGACCAATGGTAAAAGACAAATATTGATCGATGTTTCACACCTGCCATCGATCGATAACCAATCCACAGACAACCGATCTCAAGCCCAAGTTAGAGACAAATGACGAAGATAACCTAGACAAGTTTTGACCTAGATTTTAGGGTTTTATATTTATGCTTTATGTATTACACACAAAAAGGTGTGTGGAGATTGGAGAGAGTTAAGAAAAGAGAGTTTAGTTTTCTATTATAGTTTTAAGGTTTCTAGGGAAGAAGATTCATAACTTCATAAGGAGATTTGTGTTGGAATCCCATTATTTTATCAATGCATTATATTCAGACTATTGTTCTTACTTTAATTATGTCTAAGTAGTTATTGACTAGATTTATGGTTGAATGATGGAAATCATGGATTAGCCCAAAAGTAGAATTGCTAGGTTAAGATAATATCCATCAATTGAGTTGTACTAAATGCTTGCATTCTAGAGTAGCTAACTAGGATCTTGAAAGTAGGACATGGACGATACGAGAGTACGTTGTGCTAGAATAGATCCCATTGAACTATGTTGTTAGGCGCATGCGAGAGCGGGTCTAATTATCTTGGTCAGCATATCAAATCTCGTTCACAGTTCCTTCTGACTTCATCGTCGATCGAAATGAGGACTTAGCCGTTGATCGATGGTCTTTCCTTTTTCTCGCATATGAGAGTTGGAGTTAAAAGCGTCAGAATAGTTAATATTTAAGTTCTAGAATATCTACATTTCCGTGTTTCTTATTCCGTAAAATCCATTAAGCCTGAAACCCTAGGTATAGCATTTTACATTTGAGTTTAGTTAGTTTAATAACATATTTCCATATCTGTATTATTATCGTATTTCCATATTTCATCTATAATTCTTGATAAGAAATATTTTCTTAAACTGATTAATTTCTGCTCATATATATATCTACCTAGCTTAGTCTTTAGAATAAGAAATTTATAGTGTGCCATTGCTCTTTGTGGATTTGATCCCTAAGTACTACACATGATCTCTCTTGTCAAGAGTTTTATTTGTGTGTTAAGATTAGGATTAATTTGATAGTTAATTATTTAGGATTTTCATACCCTGCTAGAACAATAAACACACCATATAAATTTTGGCGCCGTTGCCTGGGAGCATTGATCACCATTTAGATTTAATTTCTAGGATTTAATCTAGCTTTGCTTTTACTTTCAAGTTACTATTTTTTTATTTTCTTTGTTTTTCAGGTTCATGCAAAATAGTAGCATGACCAATAAAGGACAAGAACTACTATTCTCAGACCCAGAGAAACTCGAACATAGGATCCGCAAAGAAAGACGACAAGCATCAAACGATGGCATCTACTCAGCGTCAACCGACACTTATTTATGGATAGCATCGACCAACATCAAAAATCGAGCATCGACAAACATCAACCACACCTCATCGATCGACAAACGCCTAGCCGCATCGATCGGCAGCAGAAGACAAGTTCAGATGGTTGTGAATATTGTATTGGTTCAGAATGAGAAAGGAGAGTTCAGTGACCTCAACGGTCACCTGCATAATGCAGCATGTCACAAGATAGACGATCAGGGGGCTGTAATACCTAATACAGAAGCAGAAGCCAAAGCAGACGCTGCAGTAGCTCAAACTGAAGCTAATGCCCAAGCTGCTCAGAGAACATTGGATGACTATAACCGTCCAGACCATTTCTACGCCAACAGATCTGCCATTAGTCCTCAAGCTTTTCAGAGAAAAATTTTGAGATCAAGCCGCTTTCTTCAGAATTGTAGTGCAGACACCTTTCCATTGGTTGTGACATGAGCACCTATAGATCAACCTTGACCGATTTGAGGATCCAGTGTAGATTTTTAGCAGTTTCTTAAGAGGTATTGGGTTGCAGTATCAGATGGCTTTGGACATAGACCGTGAGGGAAATTTCAGCCCCATGAGCCCTGAATAAGCTACTAGATTGATTGAGAATCTGGCATCAAGCAGCAATACCAAGAACACAGATTTTGAAAGGAGGAAATCAACCCCAGCTGCGAGCAAGGAGCAGATTCAAGAAGTCAAGGCAAAGCTGGATAGTGTTCAAAAAAATTTTAAGAAGCAGGTTACTTTTGCAGAAGTAGAGGCAATGTAATCTGGAGAAGTTGAGATTGAAGAAGAAGATGTGAACTACATCGATGGGAATGGTTTCCAGAGACAAAGGAATCCAGGTTTCAATAGGAACTCCTATGGTATTGGTCAAAGGAGTAACTTCAAACAGGACTTATCGATATTCCTACTACCAGAATCCTCTTCCAGAAACTCAAGAAATCAAGATCGAATCGATGGTTGATAGAGTTTTAGAGGGACAACAGAAGATGACCATGGATTTCAATGGGAAAATACCAAATTCGATAACCTCAGCACCCATGTGACAAAGTTGGAGAATCAAGTGACGCAGACGAGCAAAACCATTTGGAGGCATTGGAGCTTGATGTAGCTTATTATGCTCACAGACGGTCACGCAAGAGCAATGGATGGCAAAATTCTGCACGTCACGAGAGAATATGTGGCAGATATACTTGCGATGGCTAGTGGAGATGGGACCCTTTTTGTCCAAGAGTCTGTTTAACGAGCATCGATCGACGGTCACCATACACCATCGATCGACACCCATCAGGCATACCTAGGATACAGTGAAGATTGCAAAGAATACGATGCAGATTACAGAGAGGAAGAGCTGATTGAGTATCGCGGCCTAGCAATGGAAGACGCTGGCTGGGTAATGAAGAACAAGAACTAAGAGCAGAAGATACATGTGATGGTTTTCTCAACCAGATGAGTGTGGAATTTTCAGAGATACAGAAGGACGTGCACGAGCTCTCTATGGGAGAATTCTGAACATACCTAACGAGGATGTAGCAAATGCCCTTGTTATGGCTACAGGATCATGAAATTTATTTGGACAACAAGCATCGATCGACACACCAGTACAAGCATCGATCGTCAGCGAGGAACAGAAGAACGTGCCAATGCACAATGATCTATGCACTCCCAAACATCAAAAATCAATCGACGACGGCCATCATGCATCGATCGACACCATTCCAGGGGTGAACCAGTTTTGTACCTCTAATCCTTTTGGTCCATGCAGTCAACGATCAGTCGATTGGATAAACCCACTACTGATTGACAGTCAGATAGAGCATGGACAAAGAGCTTATGATGCTAATGGTAGAAGGATTTTCCATTAGGAAAAGAAAGATGAGTATAGCATCTATAGGGATGAGAATGTCAATGCCCGAACTATAGACAGAAGAGTCGTGACTGTGCAAAGAGAAGACATCAGAGAAGTTCTAGAAAGAGCTTCTTTGTTTGAGAAGAGCTACATATGTTTACCAGAACAAGCAGCAAAAATCGCTATGTTTATGAAAAAGCAAGAGACATACAGCAGAGCAGAGATTGACGATTTCATGCAAGAAATCTACAAAGCTCAAGAGATATCACTTGATGATTTCAACAAGAGGTTTGATGATGTCTACTATCCTATAGACAAGTCCCTCGCCGGTTTCACTAGACGCATGGATGAGATGAGGCAAGATTTGGATATTGTTCGAAGACAGCATGCTATTGGAGCAGACAGAGTGACATCGATCGACGGTAGTATCAGGCCATCGATCGATACTGAGTTTGACAGACAGAGGTGTGCAGCAGAAAAACATGTAGAATACAGGTTCGATGAGATTACTTTTTCTCAAAGCCTGATGAAACAAGATATCTCTCAGCAAGTGGAGGATATATCAGAGACTACAGCTGCCAGACTTAGGGTACTACAGCGCAGTGTTTGGAATCTACAAAGGAGAATGCATGCAGTGGAGGTTTCTAAGGAGATCATAAAGAATGAGAAACCCAAAGGAGATGAGGCAATGAGAAGCTTCGTCGGTACATGGTTTCAAAAGAGCAATAAAATATGTAGACACTTGTTTTCCAAGTGTTGATCCACCTCCATTCTAGTCATAGAGTTCAAACGTCGAGCTTAAGACTATAACCAAGCGCTGAGTGGGAGGCAACACACTGTTTACAAACTGTTTAAGCTCACCATCGATCGACACCATAGAGGCACCATCAGTCGACAATAGATTGAGACTATCAATCAACCAAACATGCCTACCATCGATCGAAGCCCTCTTATAGAGGGAGGAATAGAGTTTTACACTTAAACTATTTACTTATGATTTGATTTTCCCTAACTAATCCCATAAAATTACACAGGGACAGTGTAATTTAAGTCTCGGGGAGATTTGCTAACGCTATTTATTTGTTTTTGAGTTTTTTTTCATATAGCTATGTAAGTTTTTCAAAAAAACTTATTGAGTCAAGAAGGGGATTATGATCAAAATTTATTATTGACTAACCATACTTTAGCACCATTCTTAGAGGTTATTTGCAGAGATTACTGGTGATACCAAAGTGGATCATCTTGCTGCTATATCACACTTGCTTAGAAAGTTTGAAGGAAATGAAGTTGATTTCAAATACCAATCCTGAGAGAGTCGAAGTTCAAGACAGTCGTCGATCGACGACAATATCTTGGCGTCGACCGATTGTACAAGACCAAGATCGATCGATGTTGCACACTTGCTACCGATCGATAACCAATCTACAGACAGCCAATCTCAAGCCCAAGTTATAGACAAATGACGAAGATACCCTGGACGAGTTTTGACCTTGATTTTAGGGTTTTATACTTTGTGCTTTATGTACTACAGAAAAAAAGGTGTGTGGAGAGTTGGAGAGAGTTAAGAAAAGAGAGTTTAGTTTTCTATTATACTTTTAAGGTTTCTAAGGAAGAAGATTCATAACTCCTTATGGAGATTTGTGTTGGAATCCCATTATTTTATCTATGCATTATATTCAGACTATTGTCTTACTTTAATTATGTCTGAGTAGTTATCAACTAGATTTAGAGTTGAATTATGGAAATCATGGATTAGCCCAAAAGTAGGATTGCTAGGTTAAGATAATATTCATCAACTGAGTTGTGCTTAATGCTTGCATTCTAGAGTATCTAAATAGGATCTTGAAATTAGGACATGGACAACTACGAGAGTAGGTTCTGTTCCAGAATAGACTCCAATGAACTAGGTTGTTAGGCGCATGCGACAGCTGGTCTAATTAGCTTGGTGAACATACCAAATCTCGTTCACACCTCTTTCTGAATTCACCATCGATCGACATCAGGCCTTAGCCGTGGATCAATGGTCTTTCCTTTTACTCGCATACGAGAGTTAGATTTAAAAGGGTCAGAATAGTTAATATTTGAGTTCTAGAATGTTTAGTTTTCCGTGTTTCATATTCCCTTTAATCCATTAAGCCTGAAATCCTAAGTCTAGCATATTTTCATTTCAGTTTAGGTAGTTTAATAACATATTTACATATCGGCATTATTGTCATATTTCCATATTTCATCTATACTTCTTGATAAGGAATATTACCTTACACTTATTAATTGCTACTGATATATATATCTACCTAGCTTAATCTTTAGAAATATGAAATCTATTGTGTTTCATTGCTCTCTGTGGATTAGATCACTAAGTACTACACCTGATCTCTCTTGGCAAGAATTTTATTTTGTGTTAAGATTAGGGTTAATTTGATAGTTAATTGTTGAGGAAATTCCTACTCTTCTAGAACAATAAACACACCATATCACTCACTCTCTCTCTCTTCTTTCAGATTTCTTATTGTTTACTTTACTATTTTTGTTTCTTTCCGTTCATAGCTCGATCTCATGTTATTGGCTTCGAAGAAATCCTGATCCTCGGAGAAAGTTAGGATTCATTCTCGCTTTCTGACAATTCAAACGCGACAGTGTGAAATTCAGTTCCCACAGTTTGTCGCTAAGGGGGGGTCGGATCAATCCAACTCACAGCCCCAACAACACTTTATCAAAGATGTATGGAAACACTGAAAAAAAACGGATGGTTCCCGCTGAAAATGGCAATGTCGACAGACCCGCTGAGACAATCCAGCAACAAACGCTCCTACGCCAACGTCGATGCACACACAGCAGTGCTCAGTGAAATCAAAAACCTGGTGTCAACTCTCGTCAAGAATTCGGACGCTCAGGACAAGCTCATGAGTTTTTTGTTCAAACAGGTTAAAACCCTAGCAACAAGAACGATAGGCTCTCTTCCCACGCAGAGCAACAAGACTCCACAGCGGAAGAAGACTCGACAAGAAACCCTCGTAGACACACAAGGAAACACGTCAGATCAAACCCGAATGAAGTCACTCCGGCCATAAAGCAAAGGAATGTGGGAAATCATCCACCTCTTAATTGCGAAATGAGGAACAATGAAGCCAAACATGTCAACTTGGAAACCAGTGATCAATCTGAACCTTCGGACGAACACGCTAACATAAATCCCAGAAAACCCAAAAACAGGCACCTCGTCAACACTCGTCCCTCGATATTCCTATGACCGATGAAGAAGAAAAGAACGTCTAGGTCGAACGGGAAAAACTCGCTGAGGAACGAGAAAGAGTGATCAGTAGAAAATGCTGAAAAGTTCAGAAAATTACAAACTGAGATCTCAATGAGATTCATGATCTCCGTGAGTACATCACGAAAAATGCTGCAGAAGTAAATCAATGAAATCGTCAACTCATCATGCAACCAGCATTGCACCCAAGATCGACAAACTTCTCGAAGAAGGCCGGAAAATTCCATTCACTGGTCCTATCATTGAGATTAAAATCTCATACCCTGGCAAGATTGATATACCTATATATAACGGCACGACCGATCCCAATGAGCATATGCAGACCTTCCAGACCGTGGTGTGAATGGCCAAACTCAGGGAGAATGAAAGAGACGTTGGCTATTGCCTCCTCTTCGTTTAAAATACCGATGTAGTGGCATTTGAGTGGTTTTCTCTCCTAAAGTGAAATCCCATCAGAAGTTTCTGCCAACTCTCCTCAGAGTTTCTCAAATAGTGTTTCTGGATAGAAAAACCTCAGATGTTGGCCTTTGGATCTTATCCGAAAAGGAAGACGAATCACAACAAGATTTCATGAACAAATTCAAGATCGTCATGTCGAGAGTCATTGAAATCAGCGATAATGTGGCAATGGATGCCTTTAGAAAGATGCTCTGGTACAAGTCGAAGTCATGAAGTGGATCTCTCGAAAATCCGCACACGATCCAAGATGCTATCTATATGGCCACGGATTTTATCAGCATCGAAGAGGAGATGAAATTCCTATCGCAAAAACATAAACTACTAAAAGGATCTTCAGAAGATGCCGAATCAGAGCAAAAGCAGAAAAAGAAAACCTCTCGTAACGACTGGTATGTCCATCATGAAGGGGAAGATATCCACGGAGCGCATAAATATGCCATCAACTCCACATCTGAACAAAGAAGAACATCGGGAAATACATGGACCTGAAACACGTCGTACGAAGAGAACATCTTCTGCGAGTTTCACCAGACTAAAGGTCACTCCACTAATGAACTGCAAAGTTATTGGTGCTAGGCTAATGGAAAAACTACTCGTAGGAAAAATATCCGATGTGAAAAGCATGAAAGAACCTAATTCGAGTTTCCAATCGCCTGGTTAAAACCGAGTAAGCACCTCCGATGGAAAACCCGTCTCAAGGAACCCAAAAAGACGGGAAATACGGAAGAAGACCTGAAGACATAGGCAATGACAACAATCATCACATGGTTAACATAATCATCTTAGGATCTCAATACTGCAACAATACCATATCATCAATAAAAGCCTACCAGCGAAAAGCCGAGTCAAGCACAAATCGGTCGCAACCTCATGACACCTCCAACGACATGATCACTTTCAAGGCACCTGAGACCATCGAAATTTACAAACCTCACATCGATCCACTTGTGATTGAACTTGTGATAAAAGATCTCAAAGTCTCCAGGATCTTCGTAGAAAAATGAAGCAGTGCCAACTTTATCATTCATGAAACCGTCAAAAGGATGAACGTCGATTTTTCCGAAGTCAAACCAACGCCAAAACCACTGACTGGTTTCTCCGACACAACGTTGATGAATCTTGATTTGATTAAGCTTCCCATCTTAGCCGAAGGAGTAACAAAGATCGTCGATTTCTCAGTTGTAGATCACCTAGCAATCTACAACGCAATCATGGGAACGCCATGCATAAACTCCATAAAGGTTGTTCCATCCACCTATCATCTCTGCACCAAATTCCCAACTCCAAACAGAACCGCAACAATCTGGGGATGCCAAAAACAGTTGCGACTCTATTTCCTAGGAGAACACAACCTGCGGAAAATCACTACTACTTCCATGGTAAAAAAAAATGTGCGAAGACAGCTCAGCAATCGACTGAAAATGTTTCAGAAAAATATGGAGCCGTCGCATCAGGGAAAGCAAGGGTTACGGATAAATAAAGCAAGCTCCTGAGCCCAACGCTCCAACCTAACTGGAGAAAAGAAATCCGGAGGATGTCGTCAACCCAGTAACATTCATCACGACTAAAATAATCGATGCAGCCGCACCAGTAAAGTAAACCACTTGCGGCACACACTGAGCTACGAGACTACTTAATCCTCAAAATGGGTACGTAGGAAACTCTTCGCAAGACGAGTTCAACTGTCCCCCTCTCAAAAAAGGGCGGAAGTGGGTACGTATACGTATACTCATATACTCCCACATTAAAATATCCAGCTTCGTGTACTTGATATTTTTTAACTTTTTGGGAATACAAAAAATCACATATTAACTCAGAAATATCCTGCCAACCTCTTTCGCTGCAAACATATTCGATATTACACAATACTTTGTGGCTAAAACTGCAATCCACGATTCGCTTAAAAACACCCGAGTGACAACAAACAATCATCGTTTAACTCAGTATTATAAATCATACAGAAGTTCTTCATAACAAATCTAAGTCCTAACAACCAAATAGGTAGACTGAAAAAGTAGAATTGTCATCGATCGACCAAATCCCAAATGTTTAACAAATCATTTATTGGTCAACACTTAGTCCTTAGGTGCAACATAGAATATTTACGAAACCCGCAAACAATCCGCGGTATACAAAATAAAATTTCTAAAAAGAAAAACACTTTCAGACTAACTACTGCACAAAAACCTCGAAATAATTCCCGGTAACGACTACAAACAAGTCTTTGACCAAATGCAGAGATAATCCTCCCAACGTATCCTAAAAAATAAGCAGCTTTCCTCAAAGGAAAAATGTATCTTCCAAGAAAAAGTGAGACGTTGCAAACTTTAAAAAATACACTTCTGAACTCATAACCTTCTTAAAAACAGTCATCATAGGACTATAATTGAACATATAACATTGGTTAGAAAAGACAAGTACTTCTTCTTACATCACGTCCGTCGACTGGCCCGGCCGTACAAATCAATCGTTCTCAAAACGAACGTTAGCCTAACCTGCTCCTCTCATAAAATAGGTTCTCTTACATCTGACACAAGGATAAGCGTGCAATAGAAATCCAAAATTTTGGCCAGTACTTCCAATACTTCAAAATTGTCTTCAGAGAGATGCTCGATTCCCGATTGATGCAAATCACATATGCCGAGAACTCATCACTGATTTCAATATCGAAACAGAGTCAGGTTGAAGTCAAAAACAGGTCAAGTAAGACGGGTTTCGACCTCTCATACTCAAGAAACAAAAATAAACCTAGGTCTTACCCTAACTTCACTCTTAACTTTCAAAGGCATAGTATCACTGTTACGAAGTACAAAAACTTGTCTCTTGGTCGATACATAGACGTTTATGAGCTTCCTCGGGTCTTAGTCCTTGAAAATCTTCATCTTAATGCAACTCCGAGAAACACAATTAGATAGGGCGAAGGAAATTAGGAACATACTCACATTCTCTCGCTCTCGTTGAACCTTTATCCACAAAAAGAAGGGCTATGAAACGAAAATATATTAGAAAACCCGAAGGGTCGAGTACAATCCAAACTGATAGACATAGCATAAATAGGGAACATTCTCCCTTCAAATACAATACAAACTGATAGACATATCATAAAGAGTGAAACATATTAGAAAGCCCCAAGGGTCCTTAATATTTACCACTTTTAGACCATGTTATAGGTCCTATTTGGACTCTGTTTTGTGTCTAGGATGTGTTTTAGAGTTTTTTCAGATCCCAGTGCATTTGGAGAATTATAGAGATAATGAGGCTTTCAAGAGCACAAAAAGAGAGGAACCCCGAAGCTAGTCAAAATCAACAATGTACGAGTCGAGACAGAGAGTTGCGTTGACCGAGGATGCACCTTTATCGTCGATCGACGGTCAACATGCAGAAGCCCAATACACATAATACCTGACTTGAAGCCCAAGTCATATAAATTACAAAATTGCTACTAGATGAGTTTATCTAGTTTAAATTATCTTTGCTTGTGTTATATGTAAAGGGACCTCTTTTAAAAGTTTAGAGATTTTCATGGAAAATATACTAGTTTTTGGGGAGAAGATCAGAACTTCTTTTAAGCTTCGTATTGAACCCCAGTTTTCTATCCATGTTATTATTATATGCATTATTTTACGTTTATGATTATGTTCTGCTTAGCTATGTCGGAGTAAATCTCTTGTTAGATTTAGGGTTTATTAATAGTTTTGACGGATTAGCCAAAAAATAGAATTGCTAGGGTGATTATTAGATCTATCATCAGTATAATGCTTATTGGTTGTGTTCTTGAGTAGCTAACTAGAACCCTGATATTAGGATAATTGATATCTGCGAGAGTATGATTGTTACCTGAACTAATCCTGTTGAGCTTAATTTTCTAGGGATAATCGAGAGAAAATCATTGATCAATGCCATTTGCATACCATCTTACTCGCCATTGGTGAGTTGGACAACAGCGACGCCGTTTTGATATTCCAAGGATTTCTATTTAGGATCTTTCTGTAATTATTTCGGGAAATTTCCTTAAGAGTAGCAGTCTTAGAGGCATATTTTGAGATTACCATTTTTGACCCCAACAGTTAGCCCCCAGCCTGCAAGTTTTAAGCATGATTCTTGCGGGTGAGTGATGTTTTTAATCAGAATCTACGGTTAGGAATGCTTTTCCTTTTTCTCTCGAAAAACTTTTGTCGAGATTATGTTATTGCTCAGATTAATCTCATCTTTATAGTCCAATTAGGTTGTAAAGGCTGCTTACGTCCCCTTGTCGAAGGGATAAAGCCTTTCGTAGTTCGCCTTGGAGTTAGGATACTCACAATCTGTTTTCCAATAAGAGCTTTATGGCTTAGTTATGTATTTTGTAGAGTTTATCGAGCATGTTGCTGCTGATGCCATTTTATATTGGACCTTTCTCAGCCTCGAGATTAGCCTTGTCGTTTGTTTGCTCTGGCCATGTGTGGCCGTATTTATATTTTGGGACTGTCCGCGTGTGGCTTAGAATCCCATCCGCTTCGCCGCTGCTTTCGAATGATTTGTGTTTTCCAATTTAAGAGCATGTTTGTATTCGTGTGAAATGTAGAGGGAAGAGTATGAGTTGTCATCTTATATCTAACTCTTTGTAGATCATTATATTCGCTGTTCGTTTTAGATGATAATGATTGAAAACTTTCAATTTTTCGGAATTTCATGAACGTTGGAATACAAACGAAGAGACATGTTTTGGGACCTCGCATCATTTCAATATTCAGACTAGAGATGTTAGAGACCAGTGTGATGGGTTTAGGGAAAGACCTAGGCCTAATAAAGGTTTATGGGTTGCGATGACTACTTCGGCTTATGTTTCATGTATCACTTTTGACCTGATTTCGTACCAATTTAAAGTCTGCGATAGGTTCTAGGTTCATACGACTTGTCTGGTAGGAATCATGCATCACTCCAAAGACAATTATAATTCGTCTGGATGTGCTGACAAAATTTTGAATTTCTTCTATAGCGCTATTATCCTTGTGTCGGATGTATGAGAACTATCTCTATGAGAGGGTTTAGTTTGTTTAGGATGTTACGAGTTTGTTGTCATCAACAAAAAAATAATGGTTGATATTACCGTTTTTGATTCTTCTCGAAGGATACGTTTTGCAGAATATGTTAGTGCGTATGACTGTTTGGTCTTCCAAGAAGGTGTTTTTATCGAGAAAGGTAATTTTGTTGAAAAACGGTTCTTCTAGCGTATGCGACTTCTCGCGATGCTGAAGATTGGTTTTTCTTTCATTCTTGAAATATTCACGGGCTTGAAGATGTTTAACGTGGTTGCAAGGGTTTAGTCTTAACACTGAATTGGAGAAACATTTTGGTTTATCAGCGGATGTTCGCAGCCAAAATTGTTGTTCCTGTTTGGATGTTAAGTAGTTTGATTTATGATAGAAGAATTATGACCAAGGGGTCGCGTAGATTTGTCCCTGGGAAGAAGTGTTTTCCTTCATTGTTCTTTGTGAAGATTCGGCCCTCCGAAATTAATTTCGTGTATTTTGAAGGATGTTTTGTGTGGCTACAGGAGCTTTGTTACGAATATTTCCTTACATGCCATAATTTTATGGGTAAAATACTGCGGGCCTAAGGTGAATTGTGTAATATTTAGAACTCAATCGAATTTTTGACAAGTTCAATCCTTTCCGTTAACCGTTTGGTTATTAGGAATGAGTCTTGTTGCAAAGACTTTATCGTATAATTTCTGATTCTGGGTTATACAACAATTATTTGTGTAATCGCAAATTGGCAATTTTTTTTAAAACTCGTGGATTGCCGTTTAGCCATTTAAGTGATTGGATGGACCGGTGGTTGCTCAAATGTTTTGTCTTGGCACGAAGGATGTGTTCAGCCGCATGGCCGAGGACGTTTCTGGTCAAGGATTAGATGATGGCACTTTCGTTATAGCATTAATGTCATGTTATTTATAATTTTTCTAAAGGGGATTCCGAATTCTGGTTCGGACTTGTACTGGACGGTGTAATTGGCCGAGGGCCAAAGAACCTTTGTCAAGATTGATAGGTTAAGTTTGCCGGAGTTTTCCGTGTGAAGATGGCCGATGGTTGCAGAAAACGATTTTCCGTTTTCAGGTTTCCGTTATACGATGAATGTTTCGTACAACGTTACCTTTAGTCGTATTAAATTTTTTTTTCTTTGTCCAAGGTATATAGAATGTGTCCCTAAACCCATCATCCGCAACTGACTTTGGACATATTCTATATATTGAGCCTCTTAGGAGTTTCTTGATGACACTCATGGAGTTTTAACCAAGGTTATTTTGTTATGATCTAGTCGCGCAACGTTTTTGTAGGTTTACTGGGCTGAACGAATCGTTCAACCAGCATAGGTCTAGTCAACGGGGAGAAAGCGTTCCGTTTGTGTGCTCGCTGCTATCTGTGTTATCAATTTTTCTTTGTTGAAAATGTTTTTTGATGCTTTTCCATGACTCACTTGGTTCAATGGAAACTGAGAGCAATGCTTTGATGCTTGAATATTTCTCGTATAATTTTTAACTTTTATACTACACTCATTTTATTAACTTTAGAAGATCTTCAAAACTTTTGCTAGTCATCGAGTTTCATTTTGATATTGGTACAAGGTTTCTAAACGCATGATAGCGACAAAGTATGATGTATAGTCCTCGAGATTATGTTCGTGATGGTTTGGATACGTTGCTAGCATTTTGACGAATCTTAGATTGTCAATTGCTTTTGGGACGATTTTGATGAGGCATCTCATTGCCTAAGTGTTTTTCTGCCTGTTGATGTGAGAGTTTGCTTTGTCAAAAGCGTTTTCTTGATGTCGAGGCAAATTAATTTTGAAGTATGGGAGTATACGAGTATAGTATACGCACCTACTCCCTCCTTTTTTTTACGAAATAAAAATGGATGAACAGTTCTTTCGAAGGTTTGTGCACATTTTTCCTTTCGAGGACTGAGATGGTCGACAATCTGGGTCGATTTAAAGATGATGTTTGTTTTTAAGAAAAGTGCTAGGACTCAGTTTTAAGACGACGTTCATGTCTATAATTATTTCTTTCTTTAGGAAGCGAGATGAGTATGCTTGAATATGTGACGATTATTTCTCGGTTCTACGAGAGATTAGATCTGTTTGCAAGTTCTGCCTGGAAAGCTAAGGAAAAATAGAACAAAACTGAAAAATTGCCTAAGACTCAGCATGCTAGACTATCCACCTCGATTCTAAGTTCCGTAAAGTTTACAGCAGTTTCCAAGAAGTTTTCATTCCTTTACAAAAAAAATTACAATTCTGATAAAATTTCTAAGTCGAACATACCTTAGTTTTCATGGAGGTGCGGTTTAGTCTCTTCTCCGTTTTGCTTGCTTGTTTCCTCTTTCACTTTTCATTTATGACACCTTTCGTCAAACGTCTTTTGGCGTTCACGAATAGCCAAGGGCGACCAGGAGATGCCAAGGGCGATCAGGAACACTTGTATGACGATGAGGCTTTGGTGAGAGGGCATAGGCAATGAGGTCGGAGAGAGAGGACAGTGAGACCATGGACAGAGGCTTATGGTTGAAGTTCACTTCTCAGATCTCGGTCCATCTATTTCCTTCTCCAAGAGTCTTTTCGTATGATATTTGTTTGATTTTCCGAAGGCTTCAGAATCACTTGGAGGTTTGTTTACGAGATCGTTTAATAAATGTTTTCAAATTTTTCTATGAAAGTTGTATCATAAAATATCAACTTGTTTACTTTTACTAACAATGTTCCGTAAAATGTTGTTGAGCTTAATTTTATGAAAGTTATTCCGCAAAATAGTATGAGCTTAATTTTACGAAAGCCGCTTCGTAAACATGTTTTCGAGTTTTTGGAAAATTCCAGTTTTGCAGCTGTTCCGCAATTTAGTTACTGGGTTTTAGTATCAGAAACTCTGGCTGTGATGGGCTTGACGGTCGCGACTGATCTTGGTCAGAAATTTTCTCGTTTCCGTTGGATTGATCCGAAGGAGTTTGATTAGTTTTCCAAAGTAATCTTAGCTGACAATCATCGAGAATTCGCTGAATATGTTACTATTAGAACCCAATCTTGAATTTTACGAAATCATAGGTTTTAGAAAACATTTTAGCAGTATGATCTCCCGTTTTGCTTAGTTTAGTCTTCGTCAGCCGTTTTAAGTTTCGAGTGATTCAATAGAGATCAAATTCATTTCTTCGAAAGAACTACATCAGTGGGGACTTGAAAAATCGATTTGCTGATCTTCTATTTCTGCGAGTAATCTACATTTCTCCACGTCTTTGAGGATAGCAAGTTTTATTTTCTGAAAAGTTTTCGGAAAACTTCTTTTGGTCTAACTCTTAAGCGCTGAGATTTCTACAACTCAAAATTTACGGGGTTTGATAGATTTTATCAATTCCCTTTCTGTTGAGACAGAGAAATAGCGAGCACATTTTGGTGGTCTTCCTGTGGCGAAAAGGCACGACTAGGTATTCGATTTTGTCGAGCCCTACAGCCTTTGCGTAAGCGTTGGCCATAGGAGTTTCCAGTGCTGTGAGTCTTTCATATTTCCAGACATGTTTTCGATCAAGCGCTTTGCGGCCGTGAGTTAGAGTAATCTGTAACCCCTCCTCATAGCGCCAAACTGTGGGAACCAAAATTTGCACTGTCGATTTCTGTAAAATAAGGAATGTCAAGTAAATCCTAACTTTCCCAGAGGTCTGAATTCTCTGCGAGAGCCAATGAAAACTGGCCAAATGCGGAAAATATGGAAAGATAACAAAATGAATTTAGAAAACAATAGATCTTTATTTCGGATTCTTGTAAGAGCATAGCGATTGTTACAAAAAATTGAAAAAGTTTCGGCCGCAAGAGCTGTAAGCAAGTTTTATAGTTCTATCCACCGAAAACCTTAAACCTAGTTGAATCGCAGCTCAATAAGAAAAGACAAAAAGACATGAAAAAGGTTTTGTTGATTTCGGACATGACCTTTTGAAAGTTTGCCTACATACCCCTTTCGAGGATCAAGCCGAACGTAGTTTAGTTTACAGAGAGTTGAACAAGAGATCTATTGTTCTCTAAATTCATTTTTTATCTTTCCATATTTTCCAAATTTATTTGGTCACGTGTCGTTGGCTCTCACAGAGAATCTGGACCTGTGGGAAAGTTAGGATTTTCTTGACTTTCCTTATTTTACATAAATTGACAGTGCAAATTTCGTTTCCCACAACCCTATGGATCATTTGGAGTGATTTGGGGATCTTGTGTCTGCCATCAAGGCTAATGCAGCCACTGAGGACTACCTTCTACGCAAGCTCTTCAAATATTCGCTTGCCGGAGATGCTTCATATTGGCTTAAGCAGCTACCACCAGGATATCTTACATTCTTGATAAACATCAAACACGCCTTCCTGCGTAAGTCCTTTGATGATGACAGAGATGAGGATTTAAGGAGCAGAATTTCTACATTCAAACATGAGCCTGAATATTGTTTCAGTAACTCCATTATCAGATTCAAATCCTACCAAAGAGATTGTCCACACCATGGATTCAATGAACTGTAACTTCTCTGCACTTTCTTCAGAGGTATTGAGCTTTGATACCAGATGTCTTTAGACACATCCAGTGAAGGAAACTTCTGCACTAGAAGTCCATAAGAAACTACTAGATTGGTAGAGATTTTGGCATCTAGCAACCGCACCAAAACAATGATAATGAGAGGAGGAAATCGGTCCCTACACTGACCAAGGATCAGATGAAAGAAGTGAAAGCGAAGTTGGATAGTGTTCAGAGGTTTCTAAAGAAGCAAGTTAGCTTCGCATAAGGTGTAGAAGCTATAGGATCTGACAATGAGAAAGGTTAAGAAGACAATGTGAACTTTGTTGGTGGAAATGGATTCCAGAGATATGGGAACCAGAGCTACAGAAAATTTTATGGCAGTTGTCAGAGGAGTAGCTACAACCAAGGATCGCAACAGCAAAGACCCTACAACAACAACAGAAACTATAGAGCCTCCTACTATAAGAATACCCCATCAGATACCCAGGAGAACAAGGTTGAAGCCATGATTGAAAAGGTTGTGGAGGGACTGCAGAATATGACTGTGGATTTTAATGGAAAGAATGATGCTTTCGATGCCAATCTCAACACTAAATTTGAAGCTTTCAACACCCATGTGAAGAAGCTAGAGAATCAAGTGGTTCCGACCAGTGAGGATGTGACGAGACCAGAAACCTTGATTAAGGAAAATATTGAGGGTGGACAGAAGCACCACGTCAGCGGCATAATAGATGATATTTTTGGCAAGTTGTGGAATAATTCGGCACAAAGAGGAAGAAATTCGTAAGAATCTGATACGTGCTCAAATTATCCTAGAGATACTGATTACTCTCTCTCTCTCTCTAATAAGATGAGGTTCAGCTGTAGTACTTAGGGATCGAATCTACAGAGAGCGAGGGCACACAATAGATTTGATAATCGAATTAGTTATGCTAGGCAATTAATATGATTTTAAGAAATAGTAAATCAGGAAAAATTGGTTTGTAAACAACTAAGGAAAATAGCTAGATCTATGGTTTTCAGCTAGTAAATTATAATGGATAGAAGTCAAGGGGTTATTCAATTAAATACGAATGTAATTCATTAAGAAATAATTTACATCTATGTTATGGCTAAAATCAGAGTTTACAATATTCGTGTGCAAATTCGTAATGACCGTCGATCGATGGTATGCAAACGGCATCGGTCGATGGCTTTCTTAGTCAAGCATTAAACGATTAGATTCAATTGGTTCACTTAGAATCACTATACCATTCTCTCAATTCTCCCTAGTAATTTAAGCTCAACAGGATTTATTCAGCTAATGATCCTACTCTCGCAATTGTTAATTATCTTAAGAGCAAAATTCTAGGTATCTAATCAAGAACACAAGCAATAAGTACAATCCCGATGATATATCAAATAATCACCCTAGCAGTCCATTGTGTGGCTAATCCATCAAAACCATTAATATACCCTAAATCTAACAAGGTGACTCCTCGGACATAGCTGAGGAAAACATAGTCATGAACATAAAATAATGCATAAGATAAGAATAGGGATAGAAACTGGGTTCCAATATAAAGCTTGAGAAGTCTTGATCTTCTCCCCAAAAACCAAAAAACTACCAAGTTATGAAAAGTATCTAGGCTTGGAAAAGTCTTTGACGTCTCAAGGTCTCCCATTTTGCACAAAACACTAGAAAATATAATATAAACTAGGTAAAACTCGTCCAGGGGCAATCGTTTAATTTCTGTGACTTGGGCTTCAAGTCGGTACTTCGTGAATTGGGCTGCATCGACCGTCGATCGACGGCAAGGGTGTGTCGTCGATCGACGCAATTCTCTGTCTCGACTCCTACTTGGTTCGTCTCTCTCTCTCTAAGCTCCAAAAAGCCTCATATTCTCTACAATGTTCGAAAATTCACCTGGACCTAAAAATACTCTAGAACACATTCTAGACCCACATAAGAAACTCTAAATATGGCCTATAATATAGTCTAAAACAGGTGAATATTACGACTGATCATAATCGACTGCTATGTTCAAACGACTATCGATAGACAGCAAAACACAACCATCGATAGACTGTACCTGAAGAATCCGATTGTGAAGAGATGGACATCAATTGACATTCGGACCCTACCATTGATCGACGGCTGATAGAAACAAAAGGATGTCAATTTCAAAGAATAGACGTGAGCCTTATATATGCCAATAGGAACTTGAATCCCACCTTACTCAAACCCAGACAGAGAGATAAACCAGTCCCTACAGTAATTGAGGAAGCTATGGTTAGAAATTATAGAAGAAAGAAGAAGATCCTTAAGCATCTTAGAAGGGAAGCTAATGAAAAAGAGATGGACAACTTTGCTACGATAGTCCTTAAAATCCCTTTGGAAACCCCATTCGTGGAAGCTTATCACATTAACAGATTGTGGATGTTCTTCAGAGAAACCAAGGAGACTGATGAGGACATTAAAAGAATGTTTAATCATCTGATGGACAATATAAAGCATAGGGTTGAGTTGAAGAAGAAAGCGGCCCTGGATATTTTGTGGTTCCCTGCAACATCAAGGGAGATAACTACCCTCATGCACTCTGCGACACCGATTCTTCAGTAAGCATAATGCCAAGAACCATGGCAGAGGTGCTAAGCTTACAGGTGGAGCCTTCTAATGATTCATTCACTTTTGTGGATTTCTCTATGGTGAATTCAGGTGGCATAATCAAAGACCTCCAATTGCAAATCGATGATGCCCTAATTCATGCAGACTTTCATGTCTAGGACGTCCAAGTGGAGCAGCATTCATCCATGCTACTTGGAAGAGCTTTCATGGCCACGGTAGGAGAAGTATACAACATGAAGACAACCAGATTGTATATATCCCTTATTAATCAAAATCATTATTATTAACCTGTTCTAACTAGAACCAAAACTGTTGTCATTGATTTGGTTAATGAACCAGGACTTGTGGCCACATTCTTCTGCGGTTTCAAGCAAGATAATGAGTCAGATGATGGAACATGGATCGACACCCAGCCTATGCAATCGGTCAACAGAACCAACATACAGTTGGTAGACACCCACCCTTTGACATTGATCAATGACAAGCCTGACCTAAGGCATGATACGGCTAACCCCGATTTTGATGAGTCTTATCTAGAAGAATAAGCAATGGAGTACCGTGCTCTTGCACTAGAAGAATCTGGAAATTTCAAAGGATCCGATGCAATTTGTATCGCGACATCGATCGATGATGGCCCTTTACCATCGATCGATTTTGGGAACCGAAATTCACACCGTTGATTTCCGTAATGGGAGGAAAGTTAAGAAAATCTAACTTTCTCTTAGGTCTCTGACTTCTGCTGATCCTATGACAAGTGATCAAATTATGAATAACAGGACGCAAGATAATCAAATATGAGTTACGAGTGAAGAGAAAGATCTTATTGAATCATTTTCGCGTAAGAATATTACGATGATAAAACATGTTTTATGAGCTTCGGCAACAAGAGCTGTCGGCGTGTTCCTACTTCTAGCACCTAAACCCTAATCCTAGTTTGAGTCGCAGCTCGATAACAAGAAAAAAATTGCTAAAACATCTTTCTAAGTGCTAAGTATTTTTCTGAGAACTTTTGTCTGTCTGCGTCCCTCTCCTTTTCTTCTCTTATATATGCGTTCGAATGTCGGCCGTCTTTACTTTTCTGACCATGATTCGAGTTTATCCTTATGCAGAAATCTTCCTTATCATCTTGATTTTGCCATAATTATCTCAAAATTTGACAATTATCTTCTCTTCCATTTATCCACTGCGTAAATCTGGTAGACCGTCATTGTAATTGCTCTTATTCTTGTCTAAAGTCGTACGTGGGCCTTTATCCCGTTTTAGACCCTTTTGGGCCATTTTGCGATTTAAACGATTTTTACGATTTCTTCCAGAGAAATCGTCCTTCATATGATTATACAATGCTGGTTCCGCAAAATAATAAACCGAACATATAAACGAGATAACATTGGTCTTTAAGTTAGTCTTTATTGTTTTATGCAATTGACTCAAAATTTTTAAGAGAAAACAAGTTTTTGTGATTTTTACCGTAAAACTTCAGTGGAAAAACCCAATCGAGACGAAACAAGAGCCAGCCTAGTAAAGATCCAAAGGATACAGTGATGAAGATGATACGGTCCAGTCACCCATGGGTGACTGGAGATTGCATGTGTCTAATCGCCCATTGGAGACTAGAATTTGTTGAGGGTCTTGTAGCCCATGGGCGACTAGACGTTGTACGCGTCTAGTCGCACACCGGCGACTAGACTTTGGGGAGAGTCTAGTCGCCATGGTTGACTAGAATTCGTACGTGTCTAGTCTCCCATGGTGACTAGACTTTGCAGAGATTCTAGCTGCTCATGGGCGACTAAACGTTATATGCGTCTAGACGCCCATGGGCGACTATACTTTGTTAAGTGTCTAGTCGCCCATGGGCGACTAGATGTTGCGTGTGTAATCGCCCACATGCGTCTGGACTTGGAAGGGACATGGTTGTTTCTATAATTATACGGCTTGATTCGTTAATCAAGACAAGATGGGTAGGGCAGTGAGGAGTTTGGATGCGATACAATCTTTCTGTGGTAATTTTTAGGCATTGATTCTGTCGCGACTGTTTTTTGCCCCAATAGTTCACCCCCCAGCTTGCAAGAATCGTCGAGGTGTTATTGAGATATTTTAGGTATCTTAGGTAAATTAGGCGGAATTGATGGCTAAAATTCCGAGGATGAATAATAAATCAGTTTTCTAAAAGTATGGGGAGTAAGTTTTCAAATGTTGTACTTGCTCACTTCCACAAGAAAATTCTCTCGAGGTAGAAAATATTTTTTCTCTCTTCTTTCCTTGTGATTTTTTTTGTGTTAGGGCTTTCAAAAATGAAATTTCGGAGTGTGCATTGCCTTTCACTTTCGTTCTCGAGAGACAACGAGTTTGGGGCAATGACGTTGTTCTGAAGGTTCAGTTTTTGCGATACTCCATTATCCTTGAAGAGGTGGAGGCGTATTAGCATGCGACCTGCGGTCTTGCACCTTCAACACCTGACTCTTGGTTCCCAGCGAGACCTACTTTCGGAGGGGCTGCTGAGGGGCCGAGTGAGTGTAGGCATTCTTTCCTTGCCACTATCTGAGATTTCTGCTGAGTTCAAAAGGAGGTGACGTTTCGGATGCCGAAACATGGGGAAAGTGCCAACTCTCTGCCTCGTGGTTATTTTACATGTTAAGATGTATATCTTCTATATTGTCGCTTATGGTTTTCCATCCCAAAGGTAATATTTTTGTTCTTGGATCACTATTGCTTGTCGATAAGTCAACTTTCGCTTGCCAGTCTGCAGCACCTTGTCGAAATTTTTGTTTTGAGTTATGAGCGAGGGATGGACCTGAGCGTTGACTATCTTCTAGCTTTTTTGTATCCAAATGGTACGATTTTCCGCTTCGGTACTGTCTCAAGCCGAGGAACTACATGTTGGTGGTCAAGTCATTTATGTCCAACTTTCATAGTTGGGACAAGCGTTACTTCTTCGCCTGCTTAGATAAGGCCTTTGTTGCAGGAGAATGCATCTTTATCTTTCGACGAAGATGGGGTCGCAAGGATATCGTGGTCAGATACTTTGATTGTTTTTTTATTTACTGATGTCTAATCATTTTTTTCTTTTTCTGTTATCGATCTTGTTCCTCCGTTTCCTGCGGACACGCTCGTTGTTAGAGACCTTTTTTGAGGCTGCCCGTTATATACGGCCGTGGACAAAGATTCGAATACAATTATGGAGAAGTGTGTCACATACAAGCTTCCTACTGTGAGGGAGGGAGAGAGAGAGAGGTCTTCCAAGAATAAGCAGGTTGCCATTGATGAGGGAGACACTGCTTATAAGGGAGTGGAGCTGCCCACCGAGGAGTGGTAGCGAGACCTCCTGTCATGAGATGG